>JAJPUD010014660.1:21709-40141 GCA_023553655.1 Myrmecobius fasciatus
ATGATGATGATCATTGAAATGGATTTATTATACCATTGGCTTAGGAAACTTTTAATGAAAAAAACGCCCTCTGCCAAAAAAGTAGATTGTCTCCATCTCTGTATCTTATAGTGTAATAAAAAATTATTTGAAACTATGAGAGATCATGATCCATCCAAGATCACGCAGTCAGTATGTATCATAGATAGCACTAGAATTCAAATCATTTTGTTGATTTAATTACTTCCAGATAAGAAACTCCTTATAACAATGCTGATTAGTTCCTTCTCAAAAGTTTATAATGTTAGAGATTTACCTGGACCAGTAAGGGGCTATCACACTGCCATATCTATATCTACTGTACCATCCTGACTCTTTTTTTCTCAATAGCATTTTATTTTTCCAAATACTGTGTAAAGATAGTTTTCAATATTTATTTTTGTGTGGCAAATTTTTCTCCCTTCCCACCTTACCTCCCCTCTTCACAAGATAGCAAGCAATCTGATACAGAATGATATAACATGTGCAATCCTTTTCAACATTTCCACATTTGACATATTGTACAAAAATAATCAGACCAAAAGGGGAGAAAATAACTACAAGAAAGAAAAATCAAACAAACAAAATGTGAAAATACTATGTTTTGATCTATATTCAGTCTCCATAGTTCTCTCTCTCTAGATGCAGATGGCATTTTCTATTTCAAGTCTATTGGAGCTATCTTGAATCACTGCATTACTGAGAAGAGCTAAGTTCATCACAGATGATCATCACATGATTTTACTCTCCTGGTCCTACTCATTTCACTCAGCAGCAGTTCATGTAAGTCCTTCCAGGCTTTTCTGAAATCAGCCTGCTCATCATTTCTTGTAGAATGATAATATTCCATTATGCCATCTTGACTCTTACTGTTTTCATTACCGTTCCTGAAATATGTTCTTACCTGGCAGATAGATGTTTTGTTGTATTGGTCTCTCTAATTTCTTATCTATTTGTGAAACATGAATAAGAATGTTTCTGAGTCAGTCTGTGCCTGTCCCTTGTTATCAATAGGACACATTGGTTTTGATTACCGAACCTTTATTTTTTTGTGCTAAAACCATTTAGCTACACAAAATATCAATTGATGTGGTGCCATCAATTGCTCATGACTCCCAACTTTTGCAATGCTCCTTATTGTGAGACATGGTTGTCTCCAATTAAGTCTGTCTTTCTGTGGGAGCCAATTCTCATCATGGATGACTTGAAATTGGTTCTGCTAACACAAAATTTTCCATAAACCCCTTAATTTGACTGAGCACAGGTTTCACAATGCAATGTTGATTCCAATGTGCCAGTCCTGTTCTTGTCTAGTAACTAAGACCTTAAGCTTGAGACATGAAGTGACAACTTGTTCAAATGACCTATGAAAGATGGATTGACAAAACCTTCAATAAGTGATCATCTGGTCCAGAGACAATCTGGGATCTTAGATATCGTGGGATGCTACTTCATTTTGTAGCCAAGGATACTGAGGTCTGAGAAGGTTCAATGAGGAAGCTGAGGGGCAGGGCACAAAAAATCATTGCCTCATATTTGAATTTATAATCATCAGAACTGTGAAAATCCTGCATGTATTTAGCTATGCTTGTTCTCATATTTGAGCCAATCAATTTTGAAGCCAATGGTTAGACTTTACATTTGTCCTCATTAAATCCATCTTATGAGATTTCACCTATCATTTTAGTCTGCTGACATATTTTTAGTAACTAATTCTGTCCTCTAGCTCTTTGTCATATGAAAATTTGATTAACTTAACTATCTCTGCTTTTAGCTAAATAATGAAAAAGAATACTGATAGCATAGAGCCAAGGAAATAATCAGTCAGTCAATCAATAAGTATTCATTAAATGCTTATAATATGCTAGAAATCAGGTTTTGTGCTGGGTATAAAGGCAAAATGCAGGTCCTATTAATGATTACTCATTAAGCTGACCATGAATTGTCTTATAAGTCATATTTCTCCATCTTATAACCAACAAAAGATGAGAATGATGAGTTTTAGTAACTCTTTCTTTATCCATATTTCCCAGTCTGTCAATTAAGTATTATTCAAATAAAAGGAAATGAGTTCATTCTGGTATCACCAGTGCCAGACTATATTGCTCCACTATGTAGATATAGTTTTTCTCTTGTGAATAGGATGGAGTTTTCCCCAATTACCACTAAGAAAAGTTGCTATTTACACAACCCATTCCCTTATTAGTGTTGCCCAACAGCACTGTATCTATTCCCAGAGTGACTATTTTTTGTGTTATTTTGCGGCAGTTGGGTGGCAAAATGGACAGAGAGCACTGGACCTAAAATCAAAAAGAACTTAACACAAATTTGACTCCACTCTTTTATCGACTGTGTAGTCTTAGACAAGTCATTTTGCTTCTGTTTGCTTGAGTTTCCTCATCTGTAAAATGGGAATAATAATATTATATGCCTCACAGGGTTGCTGAGACAATCAAGTAAAATAATATTTATAAAACACTTAGCACAGTACCTGGAACATATTAAGCACCATATAAATGTTTTTCAGTCATTTTTGATTCTTCATGACCCCACTTGGGGTTTTCTTGGCCAATATACTGAGTGGTTTGCCATTTTTTTCTCCAAATCATTTTGCAGATGAGGAAACTGAGACAAAGTAATGTGTCTGGGATCACACAGTTAGTAAGTATTTAAGCCAAATATGAAGTTAGATCTTACAGCTCTGGGACCTGCACCCTATTTATTGTACCATATAGCTGTCTCATACAAATATTTAACTATTACTACTACTACTACTACTACTATTATTATTATTATTTATTCCTTTGTCCATCTTTTGAAGTCTACAGACCTCTTCTCAGAACCATGTTTTTAAATGCAGAAAATAAAATGCAAAGAAAACTAATTATAGTGGAATATAATTAGTGTTTTTTTCTAAAGTTCACCACCCCCAAGTTAATGAGCCTCAGTTGGTTCTAATAATACCTGAAACCCTGAAACTCACAAAATCAAAGTCATTAATGTCTTAGAATCACCCATAGATGATCAAAATACTCTAAATATGGAGAATGAGGAACTCCATAAGGCCTTCTACCATTCTGTGTTGATCAGAAAGATTTTTGTGGGATTCTTTCTACAGATAAGCTTACTGCTAAATAACATGGTTAATAGTGTTCCAAACTTCAAGTCAGGAAGATCTGATTTCAAATCTGACCTCATTTATTCCCAAGCTGTGTAACTCTGGACAAGTCATTTAATCCTGCTTGATAAATTTGCTCATCCATTAAATGAGATGCAGAAGGAAATAGCAAACAGCTCCAGTATTTTTACCAAGAAAAACTCCAAATAGGTGCAACTAAAAAAGCTAGAGAAAGAACAAACTAAAAACCCCCAATCAAATACCAAACTTGAAATCCTAAAAATAAAAGGAGAGATTAATAAAATTGAAAGTAAAAAAAAACTATTGAATTAATAAATAAAACTAAAAGTTGGTTTTATGAAAAAACCAACAAAATAGATAAACCTCTAGTTCATTTAATTAGAAAAAGGAAAGAGGAAAATCAAATTGTTAGTCTCAAAAATGAAAAGGGAGAACTTTCCACCAATGAAGAGGAAATTAGAGCAATAATCAGGAGTTACTTTGCCCAACTTTATGCCAATAAATTTGATAACCTAAGTGAAATGGAGGAATATCTACAAAAATATAGATTGCCCAGATTAACAGAAGAGGAAATAAATTACTTAAATAGTCCCATTTTAGAAAAAGAAATAGAACAAGTCATTAATCAACTCCCTAAGAAAAAATCCCCAGGACCAGATGGATTTACATGTGAATTCTACCAAACATTTAAAGAACAATTAACTCCAATATATAAACTATTCGAAAAAATAGGGAATGAAGGACTCCTACCAAACTCCTTTTATGATACAGACATGGTACTGATACCTAAACCAGGTAAAACAAAAACAGAGAAAGAAAATTATAGACCAATCTCCCTAATGAATATTGATGCAAAAATCTTAAATAAAATATTAGCAAAGAGATTACAGAAAATCATTCCCAGGATAATACACCATGACCAAGTAGGATTTATACCAGGAATGCAGAGATGGTTCAATATTAGGAAAACTATTAACATAATTGACTATATTAATAACCAAATTAACAAAAAACATATGATAATCTCAATAGATGCAGAAAAAGCATTTGATAAAATCCAATATCCATTCCTATTAAAAACATTAGAGAGTATAGGAATTAATGGACTTTTCCTTAAAATAGTCAGTAGCATCTATTTAAAACCATCAGCTAGCATCATATGTAATGGTGATAAACTGGAACCATTCCCAATAAGATCAGGGGTGAAACAAAGTTGCCCACTATCACCATTACTATTCAATATTGTATTAGAAATGCTAGCCTTGGCAATAAGACAAGAAAAAGAGATTAAAGGAATTAGAGTAGGTCATGAGGAAACCAAATTACCACTCTTTGCAGATGATATGATGGTCTACTTAGAGAACCCTAGAGAATCAACTAAAAAACTATTAGAATTAATCCAAAACTTTAGCAAAGTTGCAGGATACAGAATAAATGCACATAAATCATCAGCATTTTTATACATCACCAACAAAATGCAACAGCAAGAGATACAAAGAGAAATTCCATTCAAAATAACTATCGATAGTATAAAATATTTGGGAATATATCTGCCAAGGGAAAGTCAGGATTTATATGAGCAAAACTACAAAACACTCTCCACACAAATAAAGTCAGATCTAAACAATTGGAAAAACATCAAGTGCTCTTGGATAGGTCGAGCGAATATAATAAAGATGGCAATAATACCTAAACTAAACTATCTATTTAGTGCTATACCAATCAAACTCCCAAGAGATTATTTAACTGACCTAGAAAAAATAACAACAAAATTCATCTGGAAAAACAAAAGGTCAAGAATTTCGAGGGAATTAATGAAAAAAATGCAAATGAGGGTGGCCTAGCTACACCAGATCTAAAACTATATTATAAAGCAGTGGCCACCAAAACCATTTGGTACTGGATAAGAAATAGAGTAGTCGATCAGTGGAATAGGTTAGGTTCACAGGACAAAATACTCAATGACAATAGTAATCTAGTGTTTGATATACCCAAAGACCCCAGTTTTTGGGATAAAAACTCACTATTTGACAAAAACTGCTGGGATAATTGGAAACTAGTCTGGAAGAAATTAGGCATTGACTCACACCTAACACCATATACCAAGATAAGGTCAAAATGGATTCATAATCTAGGCATAAAGAATGATATTATACACAAATTAAAACAATGTAGGATGGTTTACCTCTCAGACCTGTGGAGGGGGAAGGAATTTGTGACCAAAGAAGCACTAGAGGTCATCATTAATCACAAAATAGATAAGTTCCACTATATCAAGTTAAAATGTTTTTGTACAAACAAAATGAATGCAGACAAGATTAGAAGGGCAGACAAGATTAGAAGGGTAGCAGTAAACTGGGAAAATATTTTTACATCCAAAGGTTCTGATAAAGGCCTCATTTCTAAAATATATAGAGAATTGACTCAAATATATAAGAATTCAAGCCATTCTCCAATGGATAAATGGTCAAAAAATATGAACAGACAATTTTCAGATGAAGAAATTGAAACTATTTCTGTTCACATGAAAAGGTGCTCCAAATCACTATTGATCAGAGAAATGTAAATTAAGACAACTCTGAGATACCACTACACACCTGTCAGATTGTCTAAAATGACAGGAAATGATAATGATAACTGTTGGAGGGGATGTGGGAAAACTGGGACACTGATACATTGTTGGTGGAACTGTGAACGGACCCAACCATTCTGGAGAGCAATTTGGAACTATGCTCAAAAAGTTATCAAACTATGCATACCATTTGACCCAGCAGTGTTTCTACTGGGCCTACATCCCAAAGAGATTTTTAAAGGAGGGAAAGGGACCCACATGTGCAAAAATGTTTGTGGCAGCCCTTTTTGTAGTGGCAAGAAACTGGAAATTGAAAGGATGCCCATCAATTGGAGAATGGATGAATAAATTATGGTATATGAATGTTATGGAATATTATTGTTCTGTAAGAAACAACCAGCAGGATGATTTTAGAGAGGCCTGAAGAGACTTGCATGAACTGATGCTGAGTGAAATCAGCAGAACCAGGAGAACATTATACACTGCAACAAGACTATACGATGATCAATTCTGATGGACATGGTTCTCTTCAACAATGATATGATTCAAACCAGTTCCTATTGTACAGCGATAAAGATAGTCATATACATCCAGAGAGAGGCCTGTGGGAACTGAGTACAGACCACAACACAGCATTTTAACGCTTTCTGTGAATATTTCCATGCATTTTGTTTTCCTTCTTAGGTTGTTTTTTTCTTCTTCTCTTTGTAGATCTGATGTTTCTTGTTCAGTAAGATAACTTTATAGATATGTATACATGTATTGGATTTGTCATATAATTTATCATATTTAGCATGTATTAGATTACCTGTCATCTAGGGGTGGGGGGTGGGGGGAAAGAGGGGAAAAGCTTGGGAAGAAAAGTTTTTGCAAAGGTCAATTAGAAAAATCACTCATGTTTTGTAAATAAAAAGCTTTTAATAAAAAAAAGTAAAATTCCAAATAGGGTCTTCAAAAAGACTGAGACATTTCTAAAAATAACCAAACAACATTTAATTATACTTGCAGCACAAGAATCTTTTGCTTGGATCTCATGTAACTGCATTTTTCCTCAGAATAAAACTACAATGTATGATAACATCTTGAGTCATCCATCATTATGGGTTTGAGATAGGGAATATGTCACTTTCACTGGATATTTGAATACTCGAAGACCTCCATGATCCACATCTCTAAATTAGCTCATTTTATTCCATAATGGTGTGGGAATATAGGTTAATCCTTCTCAAACTTGGTGTGATGACGGTATCCGGCAGAAAAACTGGATGAGGAATTTGAGCTGCTTACAAGCTGACAAAATTAATTATTTACCAACAAGGGATGCCAAATTACAAATACACATACACACAATATAAATAGATGTATGTGTACATATATATATATATATGATTTTAAATGCATGTATTAATTTCTTCTTATTATTACATAAGGAAACCCACTGCATCTTCTTGAGGAAAATAATTGGAAAATATTCGGGAACCATTTTTGCAAAAATATTATCAGATAAATGTTGGAGGGGATGTGGGAAAACTGAAACACTAATGCATTGTTGGTGGAGTTGTGAATTGATCTAACCATTCTGAAAAGCAATTTAGAACTCTGTCCAAAGGGCTTTCAAACTGTCCATACCCTTTCCATTATAAGTCTTACGAAATTGTCTTGAATCACTTTGTTGCTGAGAAGGTCTATCATAGCTGATCATTGTACAATGTTGCTGTTACACAATGTTCTCCTAATTCTTCTTACTTCATTCAACATCAGTTCATGTAAGTCTTTCCAGGTTTTTCTGAAATCTGCTTATCATTTCTTATAGAACAATAATATTCTATTACATTCATATACCACAACTTGTTTAGTAATTCCCCAATTGATGGACATCCCCACAATTTCCAATTCTTTGCCACCTTAAAAATTAAATCTTAAAATTAAATAAATTAAAAATTAAATCTTAAAAATTGTTTATCTTTCCTATTCTTAGTAGAGTTCCTTGCATTGCATGTAGTTAAGTACTTAGTACTTATATGTGCTTGATGAATTTGCCTATTTGTGCATAATTTTATGAATATCTGTTGCCAAAGAAAATGTATTTTGAGCTTGTCTAATCCCCTGAATTTTTTTGGTAACTATTTTAATGAAGTCCAAATGTCAAATGGAAATAAACGATGCATTATACTCCCTATTTATGCAAATTGTCAACATTTAAATACCTCAGGCTTATGCTTGGATTGTGTGACTCACCATGGTTAAAATTCAAGATGACTGCAAGAACATTGCATATAGTTCATAATAATAACACAAAGAAAGGAGATATTAAGCTTTTATTTTAAATTGTTCATTTTACTCATTTATTTTAAGAAATCATTCATTTTATTTTTATTAAAGCTATTGATTTTCAAATACATATGTATGTGTGTATATGTATGTGTGTATATGTGTGTGCACGTAACATACAAGCATATTCCCCCATAGATAACTTTCCTATCAAGATAGAGAGAGTTTTGTAGCTCAGTGAAACCAGGATCTAAGGCAGATAAATTACCCAAAGTGGACAGATTGTAGTAGTTCTGAGTAAAGGTGATTCACTGGAGAAGGAAATGGCAAACCATTCCAGTATCTTGGCCAAGGAATTCCCATGGATAGTATTGACATCATTGAATAACTGAACAATAAAAGGATAGATAGATAGATAGATAGAACTATGTAAATGAGTGTATGTATATGTGTAAACATATGTGTTGTATGTACACATATGTTTACACATATACATATATATATATTACATATGGTTTGCAGATCTTTATTGGTAGAGAGAATTTTTCAATAGAAGTTCCCTGAAATAATAAAATCACAAATCTAAAATCTTCTCTCTTTATTTCTCTCATGGATAGATGGGTAGATAGATAGACAGACAGACATAGCTATGTGAATGTGTAGGTATTTATATTATATATATGTGTGTAATATAATATACAATTTATGTACACATAGATTTATATTTTTATTGAACATATAATGTGCATACATGCATGCACATATGATTTATGTTTATGTCTATAAATTGTGTAAAGCAAGAACTTTATTAAAATTTAAAAAACTAATGATTTTTTGAATAAAATAACAGATAAATATATGCATATACAGATATATATATATATATATATACATATCATGTATGAATACACACACATGCACACAGAAATACTTTATGAACTGATATAAATGCTCAGGGTTCAACCAATAGCTTTCATGATTAGTGATCCACTAACTTTCAGACTTTGGGTAGTTTTGGTTAGAGGTCTTGAGATACTCTTGATTTTCATAGGCAAATGTGGCAAAGACTAAGATTCCTCTGCTTCAGGATTTTTTAGCTCAGAACTAAGTATCACATGAAAATGGAAAAGTAGATGATGAGCAAACTAGCTCAGTAACTATAGAAAATTGCTCAGGTAAGTTGAATTTTGATGAGGTGTAGACTTATGCCTTTCCAACATATCAGACCCTATGCCAGGTTTTGGTTCATAGGATTTAGAACTTTACAGATGATCTTCAATTTCCTCTCTTTAAAGAGGAATAGATACATATGTGATTTACAGCTAGTAAGTGGCAATCTTGGAATTTAAGCTCGGTTCTTCCTGATGCAAAGAAAATGTTTTTTTACCTTGACCATTTTCCTTCTCTTTCCCTACATTTCCCTATCTCATCCTTTGCCATCTTCCAAACTGCACCCAACTTTTTCCCAATGAATTGAAACCCAGAATAATGTTGCTCTTCTAAAACCTGTGCCATATATGCCTTATGGGCAATCTTTCACCTTCATTTTTTGGGGGAGAGGGAGGAATGGGTTATATTATCTTTACTCCTTCTAAACCCTTCTCAACTCTGACTAATGCAGTGTTTCAAGAACCAGATCGTTTGGATAAAGTTTTCTTTGTCTCCATCTGATAGTAACGTACAAATGTCAAAAGAAAAAGAAAAAAAACTTAAAGTTATAAAAGATCAGAGAGACAAGTAAAAATTAAATATAAGATGCTTTGTAACCCTGTTTATGAAGTATTTAAAATTGAGATCAATGACCTTACAAAGCTCATGGACCCAGGCACATTTTTATGTGGCTACATGCAAAGAAATGGTCATGTATACATATATCCATATGCGCAGGTGTAAATGTGTATCTATTATATTATACCTATAAAGAATGAGGATAGGAAATCTATACTCAGTTTATTTTATCATTTATATTACAATTCTCTTCATTATTAAAAACAACCCTATCCATGGCAGCTCCTGACATTTGGTAGGTTACATTACCCTGATCATATCCTTATAGTCACCTGATCTGTGTAATTCATTTTAGCTGTCAAACTAATTACAAGTAGCATCCTTCCTTTGAGCCACATTTTAAAATATTTTATCCATCCACTAACCCATGTACCATTTTATGTCCCATTGAAATGCCATCTTTGAATATTAGATTGCTTTACTTTCAAAATACTCTGATGATGGGTTATGGGCAACTTGGTGTTGATTTCCTACATCATGTCAATTCAGACACAAAACCAGGACTTTTTCTTCTTTTCACATCAGCAGTTTTTAAACATGCCCGTGGCTACATAGCTGTGGCCTAAAATTTTAAGTTATTCTTTTGCAAGTTCTATTTCTTCACAAAAATTATAATTTTGGCATTATGATAGAGGTGGATTCTATGACAATGTCTTTTGAGATAGATTTTATTGGTGTCTCAGCAGCTAGGTCAGTGGGTTACAGTGAGGAGTGATGCCAGAAATTTGTCTTAGAAACATACAATTTAAGCTGGATAGAGACCTAACATATAAAATATTACAAGTTTATATATATATATATATATATATATATGTATATACATACATATATATGTATAATACATGTATATATACATATATATAATACATGTATGTATATATGTATACCTTATTTTTAATACAGATGAGGAAAGTGTGAACCAAAGAAATTATTTTCCTAAGTTAACATAGTTGGTGACAAAATCAGGACCAGAACTTGTCTCTTTAACTAGAGACTCTTCTCTTATACCTCACTAGAAATTCAGCAAACTAACTAATAAATGATTAATTTCTAAGTGAATTTTCTAGACAAAAATTTCTATAATAACTCAAGGGGTTCTCTAGAATCAAACAATACCATATTCAGTTTACTTCTGAGAAGATTTTTTTAAAAATTGACAATATTTTAAAGACTTTGCATATCTATTGTGCTCAGAAAAAGACAAATATGTGTCTGTGTATATATATATACATATATAGATATATTTATGTGTGTGTATCTATGTGTGTATGATACATGTCTATATATGTCTATACACACATATTTGTGTGCATCTGTGATATGTGTATGTGTGTATAATATATGTCTCTATGTGTATGTATACATAAATACACACATGTGTATATATATATGTACATATATATATATATATACTCAATTCAAATTTGTAAAAGCTTGTCTATCTTGATTAATATACTTCATATTGCATGGTATGAACAAAATACTTATTGTACTTGATGTAATAATGTAAATATATGTACCAGTATCATGATGTATTGCTACATAAATTTATAATTTTTTAAGCTTATATTTTTACCCAATGTCTCAATAATACCAGTTGTTAGTCTTTTTTTCAGTACCTTTGGATTTAATTAATGTGAACCAAAAGACTTAAATTCACCAAAGTAAAGTATATGGTCTCAGTGATCTTGGCTATCAATTCCCTTGTTAGTCATTTTTGGAGGAGAGGTTTTAAGGGTAGCACAATGGATAAAACATTGAATCTGGCCTCATTTCAAATCCAGTCTCAAACACTATCTATGTGACCCTAAGCAAATCACTGAACTTTTGCCTGCCTCAATTTCCCTGTCTCTAAAATGGGAATAACATCCACTTAGAATGCTTGTAAAGATAAAAATTAATATCCATCAAGTGTGAAGCAAAAGTGAAAGTACTGTATAAATGTTCATTATTATTATTATTTGTCATACTCTTCCCAGGTCAAGTATCATTCTCTTTGATAGAGAAAATAATAATAATAACAATACCTAACTTATAAAGTGCTTACTATGCGCCAAGTACTTTTAAATTGTTATCTTAATTGATTGTAGGTGGGTGCTATTATTATCCTCATTTTACAGATGAGAAAATGAGGCAAATCGAAGTTAAGTGACTCAGCTAGCATGCAGGTAGGATATATGTTTTCTTCATTTATTATCATTTAATCTATCCTGAGGCTCGTCTTTATTTTTTCTTGAATCCTACTCTTTTCTCCAATGGAACTAGAAAATATCTTTAACTCTCTGAAGCAGCCTCAGTTCATTCTAAGCTTCATCACTCCAAACTCTATGATTATATGATGGTGTCATTCCTTCCTACTTCTTCCCTTCCTTCCATTATCTGTCCTTCCTTCCAATTTCTATTGATCTTGTGAAATCTTACAGTTAAAGGTGAAAATTAGAAAAAAAAAACCTAATTGCATTTAAGATAGAACTTTCCAAACTGTTTGAAACCAGGATAAGATGGCTCTATTTAAGGAACCTAACAGTTCATGAAACTGTAATTCCAATCTATAAAAAGCATGACCTCCAGTTAAACATAGCTTTTGAGATTTCTTTTCTTTTCTTTTTAATTCCCTCTGGTTTTAACTACTGGACCCAAATATGACATCTCATTTAGCCTTTGAATATTTCATCATAACCTAAGAGTCCCTCCAAAATCCTTGGAATTGCCCAGAGGTTTGCAGACATGTTGTATGTTCCCAAATCCTCAGAATGGGCAATCATTAACTTTTGACATTGACACAAAACCAACTGAGTTCCCTTAAGACCCCTCTGAATGAAAGACAGCTGAAGTTGTTATTCTGTAATTACTTGAGATCCATCCCACTTTTTCACATCCTTAATATGCAGGAAGAATGCAGCCACTTTCTCAATTCTCTCTCTCTCTCTCTCTCTCTCTCTCTCTCTCTCTCTCTCTCTCTCTCTCTCTCTCTCTCTCTCTCTCTCTCTCTCTCTCTCTTTAAACAAAGAGATTTATTTTGCCATAGCAGAAAATTCAAAAATGAATGTTATTGATAATACCTTGAATTGAATCTCCTGACCAAAATTCCCTTGCCCAAGTACCTTCTCTATTCTATCAGCCATATATCAGAAAATTCCTGAAGCTTATCTCATCTGCTTTTTACTTGAGAGTTGAGAGTAAGAACTCAACAGTTTGAACTAATTCCCTCAAACAACAAAATCTCAAGAAAGGCTTCAATACTCTTTGAAGAAAAACTAGCCTAACTTACATGTCAAGACAAGGTAGGATATTGCTCCTACCATACCTCTGGTACTTATGAATCAATTTCCTTTTCCCAATAACAGCAAACACCTTCCATTTTAAATTTGCATTTTACTTATTTTGCATATTTTTATAGAAGCTTACAAATGTAGATCTTACCTTCTTTCAGAAATAAAAACTCCTTGATAGAAATGTTTATTTTACTTTTGTGTTCCTCTGTGCCTAGCACAATATCTAGTAAATAATAAGTGCCAAATAAATATTTATTGATTATTTGATTGATTCTTATTAGTTGCTTATATTTTCCTTAGGTTGCAATTAATAAGTATCTTGGTGCCTTCAGATTATCTCTTGGCTCCAGTCAGTCAATTAGGTAGTTAGCATTTATAAAATACTTTCTAGATGCCAGACACTTTACACATATTATCTCATTTTATTCTCAGAATAACCTATGAAACCAGAAAAAAATTACTGCTAAATAGAAAAAGATGGTTTATAGGCTCTTTACAGAGAAGTGAATAAACGAATTGCTACAGTTGGTTTCTTCACATGCTTAAGTACAATGATGCAAGAAAAATAAAGGATTAGCCCTGCTCTCAAGGAGCTTACACTCAAATAGGAGAGACAATATGTAAACAACTTACAAGAAAACTATATAGAAAATAAATAGGAAATAATCAATAAAGGTATACACTATAATTAAAAGAATTGTTTAAAAAAAACTTCTTGTAGAAGGTGGGATTTTAGCCCAGTCTTTTTTTTCAATTTAAAATTTATCATGGTATAATATTATATAATTTATAGTAGTATAAAATGAGTAACTAAACTTTCTTTTCCACAACATGTTTTCACTATTTCATATGAGTTTGTATCAAATTTTATTTTTTAAAGCTTTTTATTTGCATAACATATGTATGGGTAGTTCTTCAATATTGATCCTTACAAAGCTTTCCTTTACAAATTTCCCCTCCTAGTCCCCTCCCCTCCCTTAGATGGCAGGAAGTCCGCCACATGTTAATTATATTAAAATACTTGACAAGTAGAATATATGTATGCATATTCCCATTCTTATCTTGCTGTGCAAGAACAATCGTATCTACATGAACAAAAAATATCTGAGAAAGGAAACCCAATGCAAGCAAACATCTACAGAGATCATGGAAATGATATGTTATGGTCCACATTCCATATCCTTCTCTCTGGGTGTATATGGCTTTCTTCAGTGAACAATTAGAACTGGTTTGAAATATTTCATTGTTGAAGAGCCATGTCCATCAGAATTGATCGTCATATAATATTGTTGCTGCCATGTATAATGATCTCCTGGTTCTTCTCATTTCACTCAGCATCAGTTCATGCAAGTCTCTCCAGTCCTCTCTGAAATAATCCTGCTGGTAGTTTCTCACAGAACAATAATAGTCCATAACATTCATATACCATAATTTATTCAGCTACTCTCCAATTGATGGGCATCCATTCAGTTTCCAGTTTCTAGCTACTACAAAAAGGGCTGCCACAAACATTCTTGCACATGTGGGTCCCGTTCCTTCCTTTAAGATCTTTTTGGGATATAAGCCCAATAGAAACACTGCTGGGTCAAAGGGTATGCACAGTTTGATAACTTTTTGAGCATAGCTCCAAATTGCTCTCCAGAATGGTTGGATCCGTTCACAGCTCCACCAACAATGTATGAGCGTCCCAGTTTTCCCATATCCCCTCCAACATTCGTCATTATCTTTTCCTGTCATTTTAGCCAATCTGAGAGGTGTGTAGTGGTACCTCAGAGTTGTCTTAATTTGCATTTCTCTGATCAATAGTGATTTGGAGCACCTTTTTGTATGACTAGAAATGGTTTTAATTTCATCATCTGAAAATTGTTCATATCCTTTGACCATTTATCTATTGGAGAGTGGCTTGAATTCTTATAAATATGAGACAATTCTCTATATATTTTAGAAATGAGGCCTTTATCAGAACCATTAAATGTGAAGATGATTTCCCAATTTGATGCTTCCCTCCTAACCTTGTTTGTATCAAATTTTAAAAAAAGTTCTTTTGATGGAAGTTTGTGTCTCAGGTTTATGAAACTTTATATAGCATCTATTTTTCTGAGTCTTGTTTTTTTGTGGAACCTGTTCCATTTTATTGCTTTTAAAAATTAATTTTATTTATTTAAT
The DNA here is from genome assembly GCA_023553655.1 of Myrmecobius fasciatus. Lineage (NCBI taxonomy): Eukaryota > Metazoa > Chordata > Mammalia > Dasyuromorphia > Myrmecobiidae > Myrmecobius > Myrmecobius fasciatus. The sequence goes on from JAJPUD010014660.1 coordinate 36,939, forward strand.
ATTTTCCCCCATTACATTCAAAATATTTTTATATTTGCTTGTAATTTTTTTCAGTTCTAGATTCTTTATTTTATCCCCAACCAAAATTAAGAAACCACAAGTGAAGTTAAGCAAAATATTTCCATAAAAATCAAGTTGTGAAAGAAAACAGATCTCCCACCCTAATGAAAATAAAAACCATCAAGAAAAAATTAAGTTCTAAAGAGAGAGAAAGAGAGAATATTTTAATATGTATTCAGACACAATCAGTTGCTCCTATGGGTATGGATAAATCCTTCAGTGTAATCCTGGATGATTGTACTACTGAGAACAGCAAAGTCATTTGCAGCTGTTAATTCCAGAACATCACTGTTACTTTGTATACAGTATATTTCCTGTTGCATGAGTGTTTTTCCAGGTGTTTTTTCCCCTTGAGAGCATCTTGCTCATCATTTCCCATAGAATAATAATATTCCATTACATTCACCTAACACAGTTATTAAGCCATTCCCCAATTGATGTGTATCCCTTCAATTTCCAATTTTTTTGCCTTAAAAAAAGAGCTGCTATGTATATTTTTGTACATATAAGATATTTTCCTTTTTTAAAAAAAATCTCTTTTGATATTCATGCCTAATAGTGGTGTTATTAGGTCAAATGATATGCATGAATTTATAACTCTGAGTACAGATCATATCTTGTACTCATTCATTTATTGGAGCACAGCTCTTGTTTTTAATAAACGTGACTCAGTTCTCTCTATGTTTGAGAAATGAGGCTTTTTCAGAAAAACTTGCTTCAAAATTCTTTTTTACAATAACTATTGCTATCTGTATTTTCCCCATTTATTCTCTTTTTACCTTGTCCCACCTCAAAACTGTTTTGTTATTGAGCACTCTCTCCTCCAATATACCCTCTCTTTTATCACTCTCCCCCCTTTCCCATATCCCACTCCTCTCCTATTTTCCTGCAGGGTAAGATAGATATCAATACCTATATTGACTGTGTATGTTATTTCCTCTTTGAGCCAATTCTGATGAGAGTAAGGTTCACTCACTTCTCTTCTCTCCCTCTTCCCCTCCATTGTAAGAGCTTTTTCTTCCATCTTTTTTTTATGGTAGATAATTTGCATCATTCCTCTTTCCATTTCTCCCAGCATATTTCTCTCTCACCCCTTAATTTCATAATAAAAAAAGATATTAACCTTTCATATTCAACTCATACCTGTTTCTTTTGTGTATATATATATATATATATATATATATATATATATATATATATATATACTCTTTCTAACTGTTATAATAATGAGAAAGTTCTAATGGGTCACAAGTATCATCCTCCCATGTAGGAATATAAACCTTATTAAGTCCCTTATGATATCACTTTTCTGATTATGGTCTTATGTTTTTCCAGAGTCCTATATTTGAAATTCAAATTTTCCATTCAGCTCTGGTCTTTTTATCACTATTGTTTGAAAATCCTCCATTTCATTGAATGACCACCTTTTTCTCTGAAGGATTATTCTCAGTTTTGCTGGGTAGGTGATTCTTGGCTGTTATCCTCACTCCATTGTTTTCTGGAATATCATATACCATGTCCTCTGGTCCTTTAAAATAGGAGCTGGTAAATCTTGTTATCCTGATTTTACAGATCTAGAAAAAATAGTAGCAAAGTTCATTTGGAAGAACAAAAGGTCAAGAATTTCAAGGGAATTAATGGGAAAAAAAAGACATAGGAAGGTGGCCTTGCTGTACCAGATCTAAATCTATATTATAAAGCAGCGATCATCCAAGTAGTTGATCAGTGGAATAGGATAGGATCATAGGACAAACTAGGCAATAATTATAGCAATCCAGTGTTTGATAAACCCAAAGACCCCAGCTTCTGGGATAAGTACTCACTATTTGACAAAAACTGCTAGGAAAATTGGAAATCAGTGTGGAAGAAATTAGAGCTTGACCCACACCTAACACCACATAGAAAGATAAGATCTAAATAGGTTCATGATTTAGACATAAAGAGTGATATTATAAGCAAATTAGAGAAACATAGGATAGTTTACCTCTCAGACCTGTGGAGAAGGAATAAATTTGTGTCCAAAGAAGAACTGGAACTCTTAAGTGAACACCAGATAGATAATTTTGACTACATTAAGTTAAAAACTTTCTGTACAAACAAATCTAATGCAGACAAGATTAGGAGGGAAGAAGATGATGAACTGCAGACAGCTTTCTCTGTGAACTCCTGGGACCTTCCCTCAAACCCAGACAAAGTGAGCCTTCGAACTGGTTTGTGAGTGAGGGCCCCGCCAAACATTTGGACTACAAGGCACTTCTATCAAAAATCTACCTTGAAAGAACTCCGGAGAAGGTTAGCCTCAGGGGAAATCGGCCCATGTTCCTGATCAGACTCCAGCTGGGGCGGAAGTCAGGGCTGCGATAGAGGGGCGGATTTTAGGCACCCAGGAAGCCCCTGGGAGACGCCTGGGCCACTTTGCTCTGCTTGCGGGCAGGTGCTTTGGCAGATCTGCCTTTGGTAAAGGGTGGATCGAGAGCAGCTGAAAATGTGGTCCTAGTGCGAATCAAGCCCGACCAGCCTCAGACCGGAAGTCAACTCGGCAAACTGCCCCAGGGCAAATACAAATTGGTGCAGTTTTCTCTGCTTTTGACCAATATCCCAACTTTAAATCATGAGCAAGAAGCAGAAGAGAGCTCTCACCATAGAAAGCTTTTACGAAGAAAAAATAGAACAATCCCCAGATCCTGACATTATGAAAACAATCCCAGATGAAGCCACAAAGGCAGACTTAAGTTGGTCTCCCTTTCAGAAGGCTTACCTGGATGATTGCATTAAGAATCTCAAAAGAGAGCTTGAAGAAGAATGGGGAAATAAATTGAGATCAGGGCAACAGAAATATCAAAAACTGGAAAATAGGACTGGTGAATTGGAAAAAGAAAACAGTTCACTGAAAAACAAAATTGGTGAATTGGAAAAAATCACCAATTCACTGGAAAATAAAAATGGTGAACTGAAAAACAAAATTAGTGAATTGGAAAAAGACAACAATTCACTGAAAAACAAAATTGGTGAATTGGAAAAAGACAACAATTCACTGAAAAATAAAGCTGGCAAAATGGAAAAAGAATGCATTGAATCAAGAAATTCAATTGGCCAGCTACAAAAGGAACTAAAAAAGATAACTGAAGGAAATAATACTTTAA
>JAJPUD010014661.1:0-19045 GCA_023553655.1 Myrmecobius fasciatus
CTTCTGAAAGGGAGACCAACTTAAGTCTGCCTTTGTGGCTTCATCTGGGATTGTTTTCATAATGTCAGGATCTGGGGACTGTTCTATTTTTTCTCTGTAAAAGCTTTCTATGGTGAGAGCTCTCTTCTGCTTCTTGCTCATGATTTAAAGTTGGGATATTGGTCAAAAGCAGAGAAAACTGCAACAATTTGTATTTGCCCTGGGGCAGTTTGCCGAGTTGACTTCCGGTCTGAGGCTGGTTGGCCTAGATTCGCACTAGGACCACGTTTTCAGCTGCTCTCGATCCACCCTTTACCAAAGGCAGATCTGCCAAAGCACCTGCCCGCAAGCAGAGCAAAGTGGCCCAGGCGTCTCCCAGGGGCTTCCTGGGTGCCTAAAATCCGCCCCTGTATCGCAGCCCTGACTTCCGCCCGGGCTGGAGTCTGATCGCGACCAGCGGCCGATTTCCCCTGAGGCTAACCTTCTCCGGAGTTCTTTCAAGGTAGATTTTTGATAGAAGTGCGTTGTAGTCCAAATGTTTGGCGGAGTTCTCACTCAAAAACCAGTTTGAAGGCTCACTTTGTCTGGGTTTGAGGGAAGGTCCCAGGAGTTCACAGAGAAAGCTGTTTGCTGTTCACCATCTTGGCTCCGCCCCCAAAAGTTGTCTTAATTTGCATTTCTCTGATCATTAGTAATTTGGAGCACTTTTTCATATGACTACAAATAGTTTCAATTTCTTCATCTGAAAATGGTCTGTTCATATCCTTTGACCATTCATCAATTGGAGAATGGCTTAAATTCTTATAAATTTGAGTTAATTCTCTATATATTTTAGAAATGAGGCCTTTATTAGAACCTTTGAATGTAAAACTGTTTTCTCAGTTTATTGCTTCCCTTCTAATCTTGTCTGCATTTGTTTTGTTTGTACAAACCCCTTTTAACTTGATATAATCAAACATATCTATTTTATGATTAATAATGATCTCTAGTTCTTCTTTGCTCACAAATTCCTTTCTTCTCCACAGATCTGAGAGGTAAACTATCCTATGTTCTTCCAATTTGTTTATAATATCATTCTTTATGTCTAGATCATGAACCCATTTTGACCTTATCTGGGTATATGGTGTTAGGTGTGGGTCGATGCCTAATTTCTGCCATTCTAATTTCCAATTTTCCCAGTAGTTTTTGTCAAATAGTGAGTTTTTATCCTAAAAGCTGGGGTCTTTGGGTTTGTCAAACACTAGATTACTAGAGTCATTGACTATTTTGTCCTGTGAACATAATCTATTCCACCAATCAACTACTCTGTTTCTTAGCCAGTACCAAATGGTTTCCCTTGAAATTCTTGACTTTTTGTTCTTCCAGATAAATTTTGTTGTCAGTAAAGTAGTTTCTTGGGAGTTTGATTGGTATAGCACTAAATAAATAGATTATTTAGGGTAGTATTGTCATCTTTATTTTATTTGCTTGACCTATCCACAAGCACTTGATATTTTTTCCAATGGTTTACATCTGATTTTATTTATGTGGAAAGTGTTTTGTAATTTTGTTCCTAACTTTCCCTTGGCAGATAGATATCCAAATACTTTATACCATCAACAGTTATTTTAAATGGAATTTCTCTTTGCGCCTCTTGCTGTTGGATTTTGTTAGTGATGTATAAAAATGCTGATGATTTATGTGGATTTATTTTGTATCCTGCAACTTTGCTAAAGTTGTGGATTATTTCTAATAGCTTTTAATTGATTCTCTAGGGTTCTCTAAGTATATCATCATATCATCTGCAAAGATAATTTGGTTTCCTCATAACCTACTCTAATTCCTTTAATCTCTTTTTCTTCTCATTGCCAAAACTAGCATTTCTAATACAATATTGAATAGTAATGGTGATAGTGGGCAACATTGTTTCACCCCTGATTTTATTGAAAATAGTTCAATTTATTCACATTATATATGATGCGAGCTGATGGTTTTAAATAGATGCTATTGAGTATTTTAAGGAAAAGTCCATTTATTCCTATACTCTCTAGTGATTTTAATAGGAATGGATGAATCACCTAACTTTTTACAAAGGAATATTTACTAAGAAGTTATGGCAAGAACAAAAATACACATATTCTCCCTCCCCCACACCTGAGGGTATACTCCTTTATATCACCTCAGTCTCTGGGGAGAGTGAGCTCAAATTGATCACAATTTGTCAAGTTGTGATCCACAAATTTGTCAAGTTTCCTTCTATTTTAGCCAATTGTATCCCCTGCTGGATCTCCATTCACTTCTATGCTCAGTCAAGGAGGTCCCTCAGGATTTCACTCCTCACTGAGCTCAGTTGTCCACAAAAATCTGCCATGGACTCTAGCCTCTTGGCCTCTGGCCATTCTCTCTCCCAACCTTTTAAAGATTACAAGGTTGCAGTTTAGTCCAAGACATCTTCACAAAAGATGGGGGAGAAAGGCTCATAAATTCCATGGCAGTGACCTCATCTAGGGAGATAAAGGCTCAAGACCTCTCTAGTCTTATCCCAACCCCAGTGGATTATAGTACTCTTCCCTCAAATGCAGCCAGATAAGAGAGGCAACTCATTTTTTGTAAACCTTTTGTAAACCTTCTTAATTTTAGCTCAGCAGTCAATTAAAAGGCTTCACTTCTTCAAATGATAAGAAAAAAAATATCTGGGAAAGCTCTAAAGTCCACATGGGATTGAGTCAGCAGAATCATGCTCACACGGACAGGGCTCTCCTTGGGCAGTCTTGTTACCCACCTCCCCTTTCTTCATTGCATTGATGAGATCCTGGGTCACTAAGTGGGATTGGCAGAGAATACCTGAAGAACTGATAAGATTACTCCCTGAAGCTAGCAGGGAAAGGCACTGATCAGCTCAGCCTTATAGTCCCACTCCTGTGGAGATCTCGGGTAACCCCCACCTTACTGTATCCAATCAGATGTCAAATCCCTGAGGTCAAATTTCCTCAATAAATCTTCCCATGGCCCATTCCATCTTTGCTGAATTGCTTTTGGGTTAACCTACCAGGAGTTCTGCCTCTTGGTGACTTTCTCCTTGTTATAGTTAACTAACACCTTTCGGGTGCTAAATTTTCCTACAGATTTAGCCTGGCAGTCAATGGCATACTGCCACCTCATGGAGTATTCTCTTTCTCCTGATTAATTGTGAGTTCCAGTGGGGAACTTGTCTTTTCCATTTCTAATTGTTAAAATCTCCTTTCTTGCTAAGGATATGTTCTCTCATTTTGATTTCACAATTACTATTCCTGGTTATCTATTTTACCTTTTTTTTCCTTTCTTTGCCTGTAACCCCTTCCCATTTTTGCCAAAGAGAAAGGCCGTTATGAATTCTTCCTATGACCAAACCCCAACATTTATGAATTGTTCTCAATCTCATCACTTGGTGTGCTGAACCTCAAACACATCAACATCATCACAATCACTTGAAACTAACATTTAAATAGCTCTCAGAACCACAGGTTTTGCAAAGCACTTTACATAGATCAATCTAATCTGATCTTGGTGACAGCTCTATGGTGCAGTCACTGCTTTATTTTATTATTTATTTATTTGCTGAGGCAATTGGGGTTAAGTGACTTGCCCAGGGTCACACAGTTAGGAAGTGTTAAGTGTCTGGAGACCAGATTTGAATTCAGGTCCTCCTGACTTCAGGGCTGCTGCTCTATCCACTGTGCCACCTAGCTGCCCCCTAGACACTGCTTTAAATGCCATTTTACGGAGAAGAAACCGAATGACAGAGATTAAGTAGCTTCAAGGGTCCCAATGGTCAGCAAATGCCAGGTTTAAACTCAGATCTTGTTGACACTAAGGTCAGCATATGTCCACCATGTCATGTAGTGGTCTGTGAATCTCCTACAGTGTACTGAGGACATTGATAGATATAAAGGTCCCATCCCTCCTGGAGCAAAGGGAGATAGGTAGAAAATTCCCTATAAAGAACCAAGTTGTAAGAGTTTAAGAATAGACACTGCAACAGAGGACAGAGATGGTAATAGAACAAATTATAAATTTATAAATTATATATATGTGTATATAATTATAAATTAATAAATTATATATATTTATATATAATTATAAATTAATAAATTATATATGTATATATAATTATAAATTAATAAATTATATGTACATATAATTATAAATTAATAAATTATATATACATATATATAATTATAAATTATAAAAATAGAACAAATAGAGCATCTGACTCTTGTCCTGGCTCTGAGGTTCATCCTCTGCATGATCACATAACATCTATGAGCCTTGCTCTTTGCACTTGTGTAATAAGATGGTTGAACTGGATTCAATTCAATTTAATTTGGCAAACATTTATTAAATTCCTGCTGTCTGCAAGGTGAGACAACATAGTCTAATATGGATAGAGAGCCTGCCTCAGTCAGAATGATCCTACTGGCGCAAGTCTTTAGGTTTTACTGCTGATCTATCCTAGCAGAGTAACCCCGGGTAAAGCCCTTAAATTCATCGCCCTCAGACAATCCCAAGGCCATACTTGCAGAGCTGGTTCTCATTGGCACAGGACCGCCCAGCATGGCGTGTCCAAATCAGACAAGGTGCTGGGCTCTATGAGCAAAGCAGAATTGAACTAACACAGAATAAACAAGAGATGTGCACAGTTAGAGAAGTCACCCCAAATGTTCACAGGGATTATTTGTGTCTGACTCTGACAGAGCATTCTGAACTCCTATGGGTCTGATGAGCCACAGTCGGACATACTAATTTGACATTGGATAGGGAGGTTATTTTTGGCCCTCTTCAAGAATCTTAAAATTTTAACATATTTAGCATGTATTAGATTACCTGTCATCTAGGGGTGTTGGATGGGGGGAAGGAGGGGAAAAGCTTGGAACAAAAAAAAAGTTTTTGCAAAGGTCAATGTAGAAAAATAAAAAGCTTAAAAAAGAATCTTAAAATTTAAAATAAGTAATCTTTAAAATGTTGCTTTTAATACATTTGTAATATTTATATTTCTGAAGTTATTGAGGTTTTAAACTTCACCAAGACTTTGGGACATCTTGGATAATTATTAAAAAAAATTTAAGCCCAAATTCTTGGACCTCAGGTTAATGCTGGATCTCAATCTACAGTTCTATGATATCTTTTGAATTTGGGGAGTTTTTTATTTCATTGGTTTTATTTCCACAATTCCTAGGACCGGGTTGGTACCGAGTTGTAAAGACCAGAAGTATAGTTACCTCTCTGACTGGATCTCTTCCTTTCACTCAAGCATTCATGTTTTTCTTCCAGAAAAGAACTGGCCTGACTTGTCAAATACAGTTTGGGTCTAGGCTCCCAGCCATACTCCCCACCGTGTCTGGGCTAGGCTGAAGCATGCTCAGGTGTTCACATGATCTCCTCAGAACTACTGTGTGGGACAGTAGCAGCTGTGGGGACTTCTTTCTGGCATGAGGTGGCATGGAAAAGAACTGGGCTCAAAGTTGGGCAAGTTGGAGTCATTGCTGACTCTCTGAGTGATGGTGGCCAAGTTGTTTCCCCTCTCTCTGGGCTTGAGTTTCTCTGATCAACCAACAAATATTTCTTCAAAGCTTACTTTGTGCCAAGAACTGTGCTAAGAGTTTGCTACATGACAGGCTTTGGTTATCCAAAGACAAAAATGAAAGTCCCTGCCCTCAAGGAGTCTCCATTCTAATTGGAGGACATAAATGTTTATAACATGTAACATATAGAAAATAAATACAAGGTTGTTTGGGGAGGGAAGGTACCAGCAGTTGAGGTAATTAAGAAAGGCTTCATTAGAAAACGCAGGAGTCAGTCCTACATGACTTCTAAGAACCATATCAGATATAGATGTATGATTCTTGGGTTACCTTGTTTTAATTTTTATAGTCTAACCCGGTCCTGAACTCTCTTGATGGGGCTCATCCAGTCTCTGCTTCTTGTTTAGTCATTTTCTGGTCATGACTGACTCTTCATGATTTCATTTGATATTTTCTTGGCCAAGATACTGGAATGGTTTGCTGTTTCCTTCTCCAGTTCATTTTAAGATAAGGAAACTGAGGCAAATGGGCTTAAGTGATTTGCCCAGGGTCTCACATTTAGTAAGTGTCTGAGGTCGGATTTGAATTCAGGAAGAAGAGTCTTGCAAACTCCAGATGGGGTGCTCTTTCCACTATGGTGTCCTAGCCTTTCCAAAGATAGGAACTTCACTTCCCAAGTTTCCACTTATTTTAACTAAAATCTGCCTCCTTAGAATTTCTAATCAGTTGGCCTCTGGGGCCCAGCAGAACACCCCAAAATCTTCACCTATTTGAAAAGGACAACCATAGACATTTTTTCTCTCCAAAACTTTAGCCTTCTTCCAAAGTCCTGGTGCATCCTTTCTACCCATGCCCTTAGTGTCCAGCATTTTCCCCAGTTCTTGGTCCTTCCACCCATTACTTCAAGGGATCTCTCTTCCCAAATTTTCCTCATTTCCTGAGCTTCTCCATTCTCTCCCCGGTCCTCATCTCACTTCTCTCCAGCACAATATCTGTATTTTTCTACTGTCCCAAAAGCTTCATAGAAGATGCACCAGTCCTTGTGTTCTCTTCACCTTGGATGATCAACCCAGGCCCGTGACCCCCTCATCCAACTGGCAAATTCCTTCCTATGGCTCTAGTTTGATGAAATAGCCAGGTCAGCTCCATTTCTTCTGGCTCTGTATTTTGCTCTTCAGATTTCTTCATCTTAATTTATTCTTAGAGGTCTTCATAATCCTACGGTAAGTGGTATTAGGAAAAGATTATGTAAACGAACCAATCTAAAGTGGGAACCAGTATTAACAGAGGAAATAGTGAAAAGAAGTTTGATTAGAACTTCATCTTTGAAAAATTGAAACTAAAGTTATGAAAAGAAATCTATTTTATTTTATATTTAATAGACCCAGCTTACAGTTGCAACTATGTCCTAATTTATAGAATAAACAAATCAGTGAGGGTACCATTTCTTGCTCCCACTTTTCAACTCTTAGTTATGTGTTATCTTCCCCAATTAAGATGTAAGCTTCCTGAGGGCAGACACTATCTTCCTTTTTGTTTGTATTTGTATATTCAGAGTGAAGTACCATGCCTGGCATTGTGTAGTAATAATAAATAGTAATAGTTATTTTATAATATATTATCATTTTATAAATTATAAAAATATTTTATTTTATAACTATATAATAATGGTCTGTAATTATTTTGCAATGATATAATAATACAATTAATATGAATTAATAAATATTCATTGACTTGACTTGAACGTGGAATATTAGGAGCTTCTTCTCTGAAGCCTCAGTATCCAGCTGTCCTACTCTTACTTCTTTCCCTCCTACCCCAGATATTTTTGACAGCCATGGAGCTTGTCACTAAAGGAGAACAAGTGATCGGGATGGTAAGGGAAGCCATATATGAGAAGTCATGTCAGTAGAGGAAATAGGGATGTTTTGCTTGGAAAGAGAAGATTTGGCTAATAGGATCCCCGCCTTCAGGTTATATGAAGAGTTATTAGCTCAGTATCAATTAATAGGAAGAGCTCTGGGATTAGGAGCCAAGGAACTCAGGTGAGAAACCTGGCTCTACCCCAATATGCTGTGCATTCTTGGCCAAGTCACCACCTTTTCTGGAACTCAGCTTCCTTATCACTAAAGAGAGGGACTGGACGTGATCACAGATGGCCTCTAAGGTCACTCCCACTTAAACCATAATCCTATGATCTCTTTCAGCTCTAAATCCTATGATCTTATTTAGTGGAGGGAGTATATTTGCTTATTTTGGCTTCAGATAGTGGAATGAGGACTAATAATAATAATAATAACAGCTAATATTAATACAGTGCTTTTAAGCTTGCCAAGTACTTTGCACAATATTATATCATGGGATTCCCATTACAATCTGGCAAAATGAGTAATACGGATAAGACTCAGAGACTTGCTTGGGGTCAGGATGACACAATTGTGTGGGTAACTTTAGGCTCAGTACAGAGTAATTGATCAATAAATCTCTTTTCAGGGTGCTAGACACTGCCAATGAATCAATGAAATCATCATGTATTGTAGCTACTGTGACGAACATTGGGAATGCATGTAAGCAAGCAAAGATCTCAAAGAGTTTCCAATCCTATGGTGGAAAGCCAGAATCTAGTTTCTGGTGGGAAGTAGAAGAGGTGGCTAGAGTATGATTTGGAAATGACCAAAAAGGGGATGAGTAAATGAATGAAAACCATTTGTTGTGTTGACTGTGTGTCAAGTGCCCATCTCCAAGCAAGCGTTGGAAATACAAATAGGAAACTGAGAGACTTCCTGCCCTCAAAGAATTTATTCTCTTTTTCAAAATTCAGTTTTATGGTCACTTCAGTTCTGGATTCTCTCCTTCCCACCTCCATTTCCCCTCCCCATTGAGAAAGCAAGAAAAACAAAACCAGTACAAGTATGTAAAGTTAAGCAAAACAAATAAGGAGTTTATATTCTAATGGAAGAAAAGACAATATCCTGGTGGAGAGTACTGGCCAATAAGTCACTGAGATGAAAATGGGAACAATAGGGAAAGACATGAATGGGTGCTTTCCAGAGCGATTAGGTGGGCTGATTTGATTACAATTCTAGAGCAAATAAAGTGAGACCACTGTGGGGGTGCTAAGGCAATCTAACTCTTCCAAAGAACTCTTCCATTTCATGGGAACTCTGTAGGGACCAGCACACTTCCTCTGAAGTCAAAAGGCTGAATTTCTTTTCCTTTTTTCTCCACTTTATCAATTTTGGTTTGGAGGAGCCCTTGGCAAGCACGTAATCTGTGATAATTTTGGAAAAATGAGTTCTACTTGTTAAAACAATGTAATCTGAATCTGCCCACATCTCTGTAATCCCTGCTGCCAGGAAGACTGAAGTTGACAGATTTCTTGAGCTATAATGGGCTAAGCCAATTGGGTGACTGCACTAAATATGGCAGTAACATGGTAATCCTCCAGGAAAGAGGAGTTACAGATTGTCTAGAGAGGGACAAGACCTCTCAAGTCATTACAGGAGAAGGTCAAAGCTCTTGTATTGATTAGAGTGGGACCAGCCCATGAGTAGCCCCCTATACTTCTAACCTGGGCAAAAAAGGGATATTTTATTTTTAAAAAAAGTTCGAATTCAGAAGTGAGTGAAATCCCTAAGTCTGACTGTTTATTTTTTTTTGGGGGGGGGGAGGGAAATGTTGATTTCTAGATTATGTGAGATGTAATGGAATTTGTGCCCTTCTCCATGAAAAAACAGCATCTCACTTGATTTGTTGGAAAAAGAGAAATGTTTAATTGAGGAGAGAGTATAGTGATTTCTACCTCTATTCTCCTAATTTAGTTAATATAATCACACACAATGAGGAGTTGATCTGATAACAACATGTTGGCACACAGGACACCAATTACAAGATATGATGACTACTCTCTGAGCCAGGGAGGTGTTCTTGATTTGCTGGCTTAAAACTGGCCATGTGCCTGGAGGCTTTAAATAGCTACGTCCTGGAAACTAGCTCTTGGAGATCTTAGTCAAAGAGAGGTTAGAAACTGGGAAAGAACATAGTTATTTACCTTTTGGGGTTGGGGATTGCTTCCTCACTCTACTCTCTTTCATGGTGTCTCTCAGCAGAGCTCCTCACCTAGGAAACTTCCCAATCAGCTACCGAGTCATTTTGGAAGTGTGAGGAAAAAAATAGGAAAGCACTCCCTGGACAGTTATTGACATAGAGAGATGGAGTCACTCTTTAAGGGCTGGGGACCACTGGCAGCAGAGAAGCAAGCCAGCAATGAACTCCAGAGAGAGCTAGTCCTGGTAATTATAAGTTGGGATGCAGAGAAGACTGGGAGCACAGAGAAAAAAAATTGAGTCCATGCAGGTCTGAAGTTATGAGCTGTCTTGGCCATGTATTTCTCCCATGTGTGTCTCACTCTGTGTACTCTGAATTTGAGCTCAATCTTTCCTTGGATGCTAATGAAAGAAAAAACAATATCCTGGTGGAGAGTACTGACCAAGAAGTCCCTGTGATGAAAATGGGAACAATAGGGAAAGACATGGATGGGTGCTTTCCAGAGCGATTAGGTGCGTTGATTTGTTACAATTCTAGAGCAAATAAAGTGAGAGGGGGAGAGCCTTCCCTGGGAGAATAGTTTTCAGTTATTGTTCTTACCCTCATTCTATTTGAGTTAATGCCTTTTTCTGAGAGCTCATTCTTTCTACTTTTGTGATCATGCAAATTTTTTTCAGCCATGACTGCCTCTTTGTGATCCTTTTGGTGTTTCCTTAGCAAAGATACTGCTGGAGTGATTTATAATTCCCTTCTCCAGCTCATTTTATACATGAGCAAATTGAGGCAAACAGGGTTAAGTGACTTTTCCAGGGTCATATAACTAGTATGTGTCTGAGGCTTCATGAGTGTCGCTCTATCCATTGTGCCTTTCCTTATTTGTTTTGCTTGATCATAGATATTTATAATAGTTTTATAGGTGAAGAAACTGTAGCAAACTGGATAAAGCAGCTTGCCCAGAGTCACATGGCTAAGTAGTATCTAAAGCCAGATTTGAACTCAAGAAGATGACTCTTCTTGACTCCAGACCTGGCACTCTCCACCTCACTGTCTCTATTCTGTCTACTGGATGACCACTAAGAGGAAACACACCAATGGAGGTACATGAGCTAGAACATTTGGACCTGGGAACCCACAGGATTAGCACTTGAGGTAGTCATTCTCTGAGGATGCATTCTGCAACCTAATGATTCTGATTTTGAGTTGTCCAAAGGGGGTGCTATATTAATATTCTAATATTATATGTGTGACATATATGTCCCTAGTTATGCTTTATTTGCTTCCCCATTGTATTCTTGCCAATGCCTTGCTGTTGAGACCACAGATCATGCCCTGGATGACTTAATCTTTTCAGCTTCAGAACTTCTCTTCTGGGACCCCCAAAGTTCTGAGGTTCTCCAGCCCAGCTGCACTGGCAATGTGTCACATGCACCCTCACAGCAGCATTGTAGGCATCCTCCATGTTCCTTCTCCTTCCTTTTCGATCCTAGAACCACAATCAGATAAATATTGTTTCTGATACAAAAAAAAAAAACAAAAACAAAACAATGGAATAATTAATTCCTTCTGGCTCTGCTCTCTATCCTTGTAACTTTGGTTGATGAATAAGATGTTGCTCTTGGTTCTAAACAGAACCAAAATGACGTTACTATATTGGGGTCAAGATTCAATGTTTTTAACTGTGGCTGATCAGACCAATTCAAGCTTGGAAAGCCCTATCACAGCTTGGGCACAAATAGTCCTTACTCCATTAAAATGGAGCTCCCTGAAGCTCAGAACGGCCTTTTCTCTTTCTTTTCTTTTCTTTTCTTTTTTTAATTTTTAGATTCAGTTAGGTAATGTTATTCACTGAACTGGGAATCAGGAATCTGAGTCCAAATCTGGCTCCAGACACTAATTATATAACCTTGGGCAAGTCAATTGATGATATCTTCTTTAGTTTCCTCATCTGTAAAATGAAGATCATTATATTAGTTATCTCACAGGATTGTTATGAGGATTAAATGAGAGAGAACATATGTAAAACACTTTGCAACTCTTAAAAAAATTTTTATTACAACTTTTTATTTTCAAAATGTATCTATGGGTAATTTTCCAACATCGATCCTTACAACTCTTAAGACAGTATATAAATATTGACTTGGCTTCCTTCCAAACCTAAATTCCACAGCCCCACTTTGGTCTCCAGTCCTAGTCTCTACCCTGAACTCCAGTCCTACATTTCCACTTTTGTGTTGTATGATTAGCTCCTTGCAGCCATTTCCCAAACACCTCATATTCAACTTGTTACAAAATCTTGTCATTCCCCCACCAAACCAGTCTTTAGAAAACCGCCATGTTTTACTTGATGACATCGCCAATCCTTCCAGTCAGAGAATCCTTTGACTCTTTTCTCTTCCTGACACCCACCTCCAAATGGTGGATAAGTTCTGTAAATTGGAGGGTGTGCCGGAGATTTCTGAGGTACAATTTACAGAACTGCCATCACAACTAGTTAAAACTTATCACCTTTGGCTTGGGTATTATAGGAGCCAGAGAGATCACACTGGGAATATTGCATTCTATTCCAGTTAATCCATTTGGGGAAGGACAGAGACAGGTACAGAGCATCCACATGAGCATGACCAGGATGGTAAGGAGACTTAAAACCATACTATTGAAAGTTCATTTCCAGAAGGGGAATCGGGCTATCTCAGGAGGCAGTGACTTATTGCCTATTGAAGGTCTTCAGGTAGAAGTTGAAGGGTCCTTTTTCCAAAGATGCCACAAAAGGGATTCTCAGTCAGGCACAGGGTTGGACTGGATAGCCTTGAAAGGCCCTGCCAGTTCTGAGATGTCACTCTGATTTGAAGAAACTGGAATGTTTGACTTGGAAAAAAAAGACCCTTTGGGGAGAATGAGTAACATGTAGTCATCTCCACATGTTTGAAGAAGGAGTAGGCTTGTTCTCTTGGGCTTCAGAGGGCAGAAGTGACAGAGAAGAGAATTCAGATCATTCTCCAAAAACTGCCCAAGTGATTTTCCAAAAGCACAAGTTTGATCATGTCACCCCTTTCCTAAATAAACTTCAATAGCTCCCTGTTATTTCTAGGAGTAGCTATAAACTCCTCTGTTTGGCATTTGGAAGCTCCTCACAACTTGACATTCTAATATGTCATTTCCCCCTTGTTTTTTATTGCCCCATCATAACTTGTATCTCTCATCCCACACTTTCTGCCACCTCCATGTTGTTGCATGGGTTGTTCCTTTAAGCCTAGAACGCCTTCCCTTCCAACAGCTGACTCTTAGATTGTCTGGCTTCCTTTAGCTCAAATGTCACATCTCCCAGGAGGCCTTTTCTGGTCCCATCCCCTCTGTATTTGCCTTGTTTATTCTGACTTAGACTGTCTTCCTCATTGGAAGGCAAGCTCCTTGAGGACAAAGATTGTGATTGTTTTTTCCTGGGTACCCCAAAGGCCAGAAAAGTGCTTGATACACAGTAAATGTTTTAACAAATTGTGGTTGATTAATTTTGGTTTAATATGAGGGAGGGAAATATCTGAGCAAAATGGAATGGGCTGCCTTAGGAGATTGTGAGTCTTTTTATCACCAAGAGGTCTTCCAGAGAAGTCTGGATGGAGGCTTGATGGAACCATTTTTCCAGGATGTCAAAGAGAGATCACAGAATCCAAGACCTACAAACGATGTGATGACACAGTTTTCTAAAGAAAAATCAGAACTATCAATGATTATAAAAATGTTCTAAATCACTTTTGATTAGAGAAAGGCAAATTAAAACATCTCTGAGTTACCATGTCACATCTATCAGAATGATAAATACTGGAGAGGATGTGGGCAAATTGGGACACTAGTACATTGTTGGTGGAGTTGTAAACTAGTCCAATGGTTCTGGAGGACAATTTGTAACCAAGCCCAAAGGGCTATAAAATTCTACATATCCTATGACCCAGAAATACCATTCACTGCTATGTCTATATCCAAGAGATCAAAGAAAAGGGAGAAAGACCTAATGTACAAAAATTTATAGCAGCTCTTTTGTGGGAGCAAAGTATTGGAAATTGAGGGGCTACCCATCATTAGGGGAATGAATTTGAAGAGGGAGTAGGCTTGTTCTCTTGGGCCCCAGAGGGCAGAAGTGACAGAGAAAAGAACTCAGATCATTGTCAGCTCCAATAATCTTGGGATGAAGAGAGCCATCTATACCCAGAGAGAGGACTGTGGGAACTGCATATGGATCATAACATAGCATTCTCACTCTTTTTGTTATTGTTCACTTGCATTTTGTTTTCTACTTGTTTTCTTTCCTTTTTGATCTGATTTTTCTTGTTCAGCAAGAAAATTGTATAAATGTGTTTATACATATTGGATTTAGCATATATTTTGACATGTATTACATATAATATATTGCTTACCATCTAAGGGAGGGGATGGGCGGAAGATTGGGAAAATCTTAAGCACATGGCTGTGCAACGATCAATGTTGAAAAAATTTTCTGTGCATATGCTTTGAAAATAAAAAGCTTTAAAAAAATTAAAATAAAAAAGAGAGAGAATTTGGATCATTCTCCAAACAACTACCCAAATGATTTTCCAAAAACACAGGTTTGATCCTGCCATTCCTCTCCTAAATAAACTTCAATAGCTGCCTATTATTTCTAGGATCAGCTATAAAGCTGTGGTTTATGACTGTGATAGAGTATTATTGTGCTATAAGAAATGATAGGTTCAGAAAATCTGGGAAGACTTGCACGAACTGATGCAAACTGAAATGAGTGGAACCAGGAGAACGTTGTATACAATAATAGCAACATTGCAATAATGATCATTCATGAAAGACTTACCTACTCTGAACAATGCAAATGACATATGACAATTCTAAAGGACCCATAATGAAAAATACTATCTACATCCACAGGAAGAAACAATGATCTCTAAATGTAGATGAAAGCAGATTGTCTTTCTTGAAGGGGAGAGGGGAACATGGTCAATAGAAAAATGTTTGGTATGACTTTATATGTATAATGGGTAGCATGTTTCTTGCCTTCTCATTGTTGGGGAAGGAACTGAAAGGAAAGAAGGAACTTAAAACACAAATTTAAAAAAACGAATGTAAAAAATAAAAAGGATGCCAGACCTAGTGTTAGGAGAGATCTCATAGGAACTGTCTCATATTTATAAGAATTCAAGCCACTCTCTAATTGATAAATGGTCAAAGGATATGAACAGACAATTTTCAGATGATGAAATTAAAACCATTTCTAATCATATGAAAAGGTGCTCCAAATCACTATTGATCAGAGAAATGCAAATTAAGACAACTTTGAGATACCATTACACACCTGTCCGATTGGCTAAAATGACAGGAAAAGATAATGACGAATGTTGGAGGGGATGTGGGAAAACTGGGACACTGATACATTGTTGGTGGAACTGTGAACGGATCTAACCATTCTGGAGAGCAATTTGGAACTATGCTCAAAAAGTTATCAAACTGTGCATACCCTTTGACCCAGCAGTGTTTCTATTGGGCCTATATCCAAAGAGATCTTAGAGGAGGGAAAGGGACCCACATGTGCAAAAATGTTTGTGGCAGCCCTTTTTGTAGTGGCTGGAAGCTGGAAACCAAATGGATGCCCTTCAATTGGAGAATGGCTGAACAAATAATGGTATCTGAATGTTATGGAATATTATTGTTATGTAAGAAACGACCAGCAGGATGATTTCAGAGAGGCCTGGAGAGACTTGCAGGAACTGATGCTGAGTGAAATGAGCAGAACCAGGAGAACATTATACATGGCAACAAGACTATATGATGATCAGTTCTGATGGACATATCTCTCTTCAACAATGAAATGTTTCAAACCAGTTCCAATTGTTCAGTGAAGAAGGCCATATACACCCAGAAAGAGGGATATGAAATGTGGACAACAACATAACATTTTCATGCTCTCTATTGATGTTTGCTTGCATTGTGTTTCCTTTCTCAGATTTTTTTTCTTATAGATACGATTTTTCTTGCACAGCAAGCTAAGTGTGGAAATATGCACACATATATTCGATTTGCCACGTATTTTAACATAATTAACATGTAGTGAACTTCCTGCCATCTAGGGGAGTGGTGGGGATTAGGGGAGAAAAATTCGTAACAGAAAGCTTTAAGGTCATTGTTGAAGAATTACTCACACATATATTTTGCAATTAAAAAGCTTTAATAAAATTCATTTTAAAAAAAAGGAGAGATCTCATAGTCAGCCATTCCAACTCCAAAGGAAACTGAGGCTCAGAAAGATTCTATGAATCCTAGATTCTGGATCTAGAACTGGAAAAGACTTTGGAGAACAGTTCAATTTCTTAGTTTTACAGGTAAGGAAACTTAGACCCAATGAGGGAATGTTCTTTGCCCAAGAGCACAAAAGTTATAAGGATAGGAGGCAGGAACTGAACCCAGGTCTCTTGCTCCAAAACCTGTGCTTTTTTCCCAAGGTAGGATATGGCTTTTCTGAAGCATCTCTTAGCCCCAAGCTCCTTCAGATGAATGTCATCCCTCCCACACTATATTTTCTCAGAGGTGGAGCCCTGACATGACTGAAATGCAAATGTTTTCATGGTGTTTCTTGCAACAACAGGCCTTCCTGTTCCACAGTTCCACCTTCAGAGGAGAAATGCTGCTGCTGATTTCCATCTTGGCTGCCTGATGCAACCTCCTGAAGGGCAACTCCTGCCCAGGAAAGAAATGGCAAGAATGTGGAAGGGAATTTGAAGAATGGAGAATTTGGAGAATGTGGGGAATCTGCCACGTCACTGGAAAAACACTCTGAGATTCCCAAGGACTAGAGGGCCTTCTGACTTTACCTTCAACTAGAGCAAACTTGCTCCATCTTCCTTTCTCTAGTTGCAGCCCCTCTCTGGGGATACCCACCAGCCTCTGGCAGGGGGTTCCACCCAGAATGGGGGAACTGCCCACACAGACTGACCCAGATCCAGAGCAAACCAGGAAATCAGGTGGTTCTGAGGTCTGGGAATTTTGATCCTAGTGGCAGGGGGGTCTTTAAGGTATAGAGCTAGAAGAGGCCTAGTCTTACCTCTCTGCTTTATCATTGAGGAAACTGAGTCCCATAGAGGCTAAGCATTACTCAAGATCATGCTTATTCTTAGCAGGAAGTTTAGGATTTAAAACCAATCACTTTGGAGTAGAAGCCTATAATCATTTTCTTAGGTTGGGGGGAAATTCAGGAGTTCATCCAGTCCAATAATTCTCAGACTTTTTGGTCTCAAGACTACTTTACATTATTTTATTTTACTTTTTTGCTGAGGCAATTGGGGTTAAGTAACTTGCCTAGGGTCACGCAGCCAGCTATTTTACATTTTTTAAAATTCTTGAGCTATTAGAAAGAACCTCCATCCCCTGATAAAGAGCTTTTGCTGATGTGGATTATATGTAGTACTATTATTATATCAGAAATCAAATATGTATATTGATTAAATATATACAAGAAATTAAATATATGTTAAATAGCATTATTATGACTGAGGACTATCTGGAAGGATCTTGGAGATCCTAGAAATTCCCTGACCACCCTTTGAGAAATGTGAATCTCATCCAAACTACCTCATTTTACAGATGAGAGAACTGAGGCAATTGAACAGCAATTATTTTTTACAAATATGATCTCATTAGATTCTTACAACAACTCTCAAGATAGGTGCTGTTATTATTCTCATTTACAATTGAGGAAATTGAGGCAAACAGACACAAAGTGGCTTGCCCAGGGTCACAGCTGGAAATGATCCAATTTTGGATTTGAACTCAAGACTTCCTGATAGTTAGACACAGGGTTCTATCAATTGCTTCCTTCTAGCGGTCAACTATATGAATTTGTTTCAAATACATTCAGTAATTCTGACTGAGCTTGCAAAACTTTTTCCTGGGAGGTCGGCTTTTAGCGGACTAGGATTTCAATGGGAGTTCATTAATGCTATCTTGGATTGTATGGACAGAAACAGAACATTGATAAGTATATATATATACACACACACATATGTGTATATATCTATGTATATATACATAGATATATGCATATACATAAAGATATAGAAAGATAGATAGATAATAGATAGATATAGATATATCCAGAAAAGGGCAACTGTGACAGAAAAAGGCAGGAGTGTGCTGAAGCTAGCTCTAGCTACCTTCAGAACTAATTATTAGATTTTTTCATGTTAAAATTTGTCATTTAATCATTTTAGTCATGTCTCACTCTTGAAGATCCCTTTTGGGATTTTCTTGGCAAAACTACAGGAATAGTTAATTTCCTTTTCCAGTTCATTTTATGGATGAATAAATTAAAGTAAACAACAGTTAAATGATTTGTCTAGTGTCATATGGCTAATAGTTGCTTGTGGCAAAATTTGAACTCAGAACTTATTGACTACAGGTCCATCCACCGCGCCATCTTGATATAACTTGATATCAGAAAAATTTGCTAATAATTAGACCTCTTTCAAAGTGGCCTAAGCTATCTCAGAAGATCTCTCTCACAGAGTAGATGAAGTAGAAACTAGATGGCCCCTTGATGAGTATGTGGCTGTAGGATCCCTTTTTAAAGTTTGGCTTGAACTAGTTGGTTGCTGAGGTCAAGGTCACCTTTAAGATTCTGGGTTTCAGTCAAATCTTCAGGATATGAGGAAGAAAAGGGAAAGGTTTTCTCAATTTTCTACTCAATGGAATTAATAACTGACTCCTATCTCTTTCAAGTTTGCCATGTGTTATAATATAGAAAATCTCCTCTCAACAGCCATCTTATGCTTTACATCCTCACGGTATAAAGATGAGCTCAGCCTCCATCAGCCACTTTGCTGTGGGAACTTCCCTGCCCAGAATCCCTTTGCTTCAGGGAGAGAGTCACAGACTGCTGGTGTATTTTACAGCTATGCCCTGATACTCCTGATATCACTGGCCCTCTTTGAGAATGAAGGTTGAACAATAGTTTTAGGAAAGCCAACCTGGAAGCTGGGCAAAGAATGGCTTGAAGAGAGCAGATATGATTACGTTTCTTGATCCATACAATTCATTTTTAATGAAGTTTGACCTAGAAAGGAGGGATGGAAGAAGGAAAAGAAGAGAGGAAGAAAGGAAAAAAGGGAGGACTATTAAAGATACCCAAGGAATACCTTAGGAGTGTTGTGAGATCCAAGGTTAAAAACTTTTGGTGGTAGAATTTGATCCCAAGGCTTTTGACTCCCAAGCTAGTGTTTTTCCCACTTCTGTGCTGCCTCCCTAGTATAGGGCTCACCTGAGCAAGACAGCCAGCATCCAGGACAAATAGAGTCATAGATGCCTCTAGCAATGAGGAACTGGGGGGGAGGTGCACAGTGGAAGAGAGAAGGAGTCTGGACTAAGGGGACTTTAAAGTTCCGTCTAGTTCCTAATTATTCATCATAATTATACCATAACTCTTCCTGAAGCAGCTCATTCCATTGTTA
>JAJPUD010014661.1:19145-40141 GCA_023553655.1 Myrmecobius fasciatus
GGAGGAAGGAAGGAAAGAAGGAAGGCGGGAAAGAAGGAAGGAAGGAAGAAAGGAAGGAAGGAAGGGAGGGAAGGAGAGAGGAAGGGAAGGAAGGAAGGGAAGGAAAGGAAGGAAGGAAGGAAGGAAGAAAGGAAGGAAGGAAGGAAGGAAGGAAGGAAGGAAGGAAGGAAGGAAGGGAAGAAGAAAGGAAGGGAAGAAAAGGAAGGAATGAAGGAAGGAGGAAGGAAGGAAATCAGGAAAGGAAGAAAATCAGGAAAGGAAGAAGAAAGGAAGGAAAGAAGGAAGGAAGGAAGGAAAGAAGGAAGAAAGTGGGAGGGAGGAAGGAGAGAAAGAGCAAAGGAGAGAGAGAAAGATGATGAGAGGAAAGAAAGGAGGGAAGGAAATAAACATTTATTAAACTTTGATTATGTATCAAACATGGTAAAGTGTTTTATAGATTTTATGTCATTTGATCTTCACAATTCTGGGAGGTAGATACTATTATTATCCCCATTTTACAAGCAAACAGGGATTTAGTGAGTTACTCAGTAATAGAACCAGTAAATATATGATATAATCCGGATTTGCACTCCAGACTCCAGGGAACCACCTACCTGCATCTGTAGGATAAACAAATCTTTCAGCATGGAAAATTGGTATTGAGAATACCTAAAACGCCCCTTCCCCAAAGCCTCCCCCCCAAATGACAAGTCAGCAAAGTAGTCAGCTATATGGAAATGTGCGAGTCATGGGCAAACATCCTGGGGATGATTCATGAACCTTCTTAAGGATGCTCTAGTTTTGACTAGTGACTGAGTGACTGGGGAACGTCAGAGCAGGAGCAGCCTGAGAAGGGGCTGCTTCAGCGGTCCCAAGATGTGACTCTAGTTTCCACCACTAGAGGGGGCATTGACTTTTGTTTCTCACAGAGTTGACTCACAATCACAGAATGTCTTTTACTGGAAGGGTCTTCAGGGGACATCCAGACTAGAACCCTTGGTTTTAAAGCTGCAGGGGATCACAGGATTGCAGGCTCCAACCTTCTCTTTAGACTTCCTTCCTTTCCTTTAACATAGGCTGCCCAAATGCTCTTTTGTAGAAGCAATAGAGTTATCACAGCCCTTTGGGACAAACCCAGGAGCTAGCCTGAGACTCACTCACAACACAGAAAGAGCTTTATATTGAAAGTCAGTGTCCATTGACTGTGACAGAGCTTTAACTATGTGCCTCAGGTTCCTCGATTATTAAATAAAAGAACTGGATGAGCTGGTTTCTAAAGTAATTTCCAATTCTGATCCTGTGATCTTAGGAGGCAATACTGAGAGATTGGTGAGACGCATTTCTTAGGGCTTCTATCTCTGAATCCTAGGATTTCAAGAAGTGTTTCACAGAATCTCAGAGCCTGGAGCCCAAACTTTACCCTGAACAAGAATCCTCTCTAAGATATCCCCAGTTAGTGATTCCTGAGACCTCCAGTGTGGAGGAAGTCACTTGTCCCTGAATGATTTTCATCATTCAGTATTTGTCCTGAGAACCAACCTAAATCTGCCTCTTTTTTACCTCTCTGCAATTTCCACCCTTGCTCAGCCCTCTGAAGGCCAGAAATATCAATTGTAGCTCTCTCCTAAGTGATGGTTTTTGAAATACTTGTACACATTCATCATGTCCCTCTCCCTTCTTTCTTCCCCCCTTTCTCTTTTTTAAGCTGAACATCCTAGGTCCTTCAGTGTCACATTCTCCCATCTTCTCGCCCCCCTGGTCATTGTCCATTAGGCATGTTCCCCCTTGTCAATTTCCCCTCTAAAATGCAATGCCCAGAATCTTATTCTGCAGTTATGGTGGACCAGGGTCAAATATATTAAGATGGTGAGTTGTCTTAGTCTTGGTATTAATGATATTAATAATAATAATAGCTAGCATTTATATAATGCCTACTATGTGCATTGGAGACTGGGTTAAGAGCTTTACAAATACGTCATTTTATCTTCATAATAACTCTGGATGGTAGATATTATTAGCCTCATTTTACAGTTGAGGAAACTGAGGCAAACAGTGGTTAAATGACTAGCCCAAGATCATACAACTAGTAAATATCTGAGGAAGGATTTTAATTCAGGACATCCTGACTCCAGACCCTACACTCTATTCACTTAGCCCTAAACTAGCTGACTAAGATTCTCTTAATGGAGCCTCATCGAAAAAAAAAAAACTTTCACACAATTATGTTTTAAAATGTTAATTTAATCATTTCATAAAAGCAAAAATCTAACTTCTTTTTCTCCTGTAAATAAGCATTTATTATTTATATTCAAGAATAGGTAATAAAGGGCATGGGGGTAACATTTAGAATAAAGGATCAGGGGCATCTAGGTGGCTCAGTGGATAGAGTACCAGTCCTGAAGTCAGGAGGACCTGAGTTCAAATCTGATCTCAGATACTTCCTAGGCAAGTCACCTAACCCCAATTGCTTCAGCAAAAAAAAAAAAATTAAAAAAAAATAGAAGTCAAAAATGAAGCCTTAAGGGACAGAGAGGAGGGAGCCTCTCAGCTCTCTGCTCTAGCTGGGGTTGATCTTGATCAACTTGATTAACATCAAGTTCCAGAGGATATCTTTTTAGGAAAACATCGAGGGGTGCCCAAAGTTAACCATCCAACCAAAGTTGGGGACTGGGATTCTGCTTGGATCAGCAGCACCACTGCCTGTTATGAAACTGAAGCACAGAAATTTGCTGAGTTCTGTCCCATGCATTTCAGCTCTTATGAAACATTTCTGTAGTCTTTGAGCTAAAGAAACCTTTCATCGCCTCTCTAGCTTCTTGTACATTGCTTCTAATTTCTTTGAATGTTCGCCCAACTTGTAGGGTGCTTGCTCAAGAGCTGTTACACATGAAGGTGATCTGATTCAGTCAGATAAAGCTGAAGTGCTTCATACTTTTGGCTGAAGTCCTATGGGTTTCCACTTAGGCTTACTGCAATATTTTTCATTTTTACTCGGTTTGTTCGTGTTTCCAGAAGTTTATAGTCTTCACTGGTGGCTGTCAGTTTCCCTGTCAGGTACATGGTCATTTTGGAGAGCATTCCCTAATGGAGTAGGTCTCAACAGGGACTTTGTTAGTTCCTGTGTAGGCAGCTAATTGCAGGGAGCAGAAAAATTCATCATTGAGGAGTTTAGCAATTAGTCATTTTAAGATTGCAGGGGAGAAGTCCCAAGATGCTATTGCCTACTCAGTCAGGTGGAGGAAATTCGGGTCTTGCTAAGTGTTTCAAGGTCTGGAGCTCAGCAGAGCCTTATTAGTTCCTGTAAATGATTGAAGTGTTACCTCCCCTTCCAGGAGACAGCCCGGGGCTTAGCTCCTCAGCCCACCCAGTCCCCTGATGCTCCTTGATAATAAAGCACCTTCCGCCAAGAAACAAGTTTGGTCACTTTGATAATTCTTACTTATCAAACCTGCTCTCCCACCACACTAACCCTGTGATGTCCACCTTGGTGGGCTCTATGGCCTTCTTGGCTGTTTTTTTTTTTTTTTTTTACCACTGTAGCACTTAGGTTAGAGAAGGAAGTAAGGAAAAAGGATAGAAGGAACACTGGGGATGGGAGAGAAGGGGGAGGGGAGGAAATGGAAAGAATGGGAGAGGTGGGAGAAAAGAGGAGAAAAAAAGGAAAAAGCCAAAAATCTAGCTTTTTCTTCCCACTCCTCTCCTCCCCTCACATTGGAAAAAAAAGAAAAAAAACAAAAACAAACCCCTATTATAAACCTATATGATCCAGCAAAATAAATTCCCATATGTCCAAAAAATATTTATTTCAATTGAGTCTATCACTTTTTTCAAGATATTAGGAGATACCTTGTTTTCCAGAGCTAAGGCCCAGCAAGCAGACTCTACCCTGAACCTTTGCACTCACCCTCTGGATGATCTTACCCTCTGGTAAAATCGCATAATTATTGTACTGCTTTGGCCAATACCAGGCATTGTCTGAGTTGGGACAAGTACCCATGTTCAGGGCATGCAGCCCTGCTGCCAATCAAACTTGTCTCATTGTTACTATTGTAACATTGGATCGTAATTGCAGCACTTACTGTCAGGGCTACAGCTCACTGCATGGTCATTGGTATGAGCCCTGGGATCTCCCCACACTGCTTTGGGTCTGTAAGGGCAGAGCTCTGGCATGTGTCTAATCTGTCTCCTTGCTTGCAAGCCATTTTTTCTTAGAAATTAAACTTCTGTTGGATTCCTGACTCTCTTGTCTCCGGCCTGCTCTGTTTACTTTTGGCCATCCACAGATTAGAGGCTGACTCGGTTCAGTTGACATTAATTGGTGTCAGAAGTGGAATTGGACACTGAACTGAGTCATTGGATTCTCTGGGATTTGTGTGAGTATATTAGGTTCCACTGGAGATTTATTTCTCTAGAATCTGACACCCCAACCCCCAATCTGGTGCATCCTCTGTCCTTGTTCCTGCTCCAATCCTCCAAGTTCTACTTTAGTTAAGCTCCTCATTCTTTGTGAGGAAAATTCCAAGACCTTAAGGGTGCACTCTCTGAACTGCACACATCTCTGCAACTCTGAAGTCTCTCTGCACATCTCTGTAACATTGCAACTGCATGTCTACAATCCTTGATAACTTGTGTATCTCTGCCATAACTGGTTCTGTTTATATCTGTCTTGTCATTTTGTCTGTCTATGCCTCTGTCTTTGAGAAGTGTCTGTGTCATGTTTGTGTTGTGACCTAGACTGTTGTTTTGAAAGATTTAAAATGCAGCTAGGGAGAAAAATTTCTAAGAGTTGTAACCAGGAAACAGTGGGAAAGATTAACGAACTTTCACAGCTGAAGCAGTTGATCCAGTGAGCAGAATTAGCTCCTACTTTAGGCTTTCCTTGTTACAAGAAAAAGAAAGGGGCGGGATCCTTGTAAGACATTTTTTTCTGTTATTTCAACCTTTGCCCAGTTGGAATTACAGAAATAAAGTCAGACCACCAAAGTTTTAAGAACTACTGAAAACATCTTGACAGACTCTGGAGGTTTGGAAATTCATCATTAAGGAGTTTAGTAATTAGTCATTTTAAGATTGTAGGAGAAAAGCCCCAAGACTTTGGGGTAATTTCAGGAACTTATTCCCTTCTGAAACATCCTAGAAAGTTTTAGGGCACCACTGTAAAATTTATTTTAAGGAAAAATAAGGATTAAATCTTATAAAAGTTTTAAAAAGTAATTGGCAAGGTTAATAGCTTTATTGTTCTAGGGCAATGAAGGAAAGTTAATTTAGTACAATTCCAAAGTGAAGGGAGTGAAGAAAAAAATAGATAAGCTATTTGCACTTTATAGCAACCTCTTGCTAAGCTTTCCTTGACTTTATCCTATTTTGTTAATAATCTTCAACCACCTGTCTCTAAACAAATTGAGCTGACTATTTCTGATTTGCAACATTCTGACACTGGGTTTCTCCTGGAGGCCATATCTAGTGGAAGAGGATGAAACTAATCCTTGGATCCTTTCTGCATTATTAGAAAAGGAAGATATGGTCCCTTTAATCAACAAGAGGCACAAGCTAGGAACTTGTTTTTACTGAAGAAGCCTGGTCACTGGAAGACAGAATATAGAATGAAGGCTAAGATATATTTTATTCTGGAAAAAAAAAAGGAAAATACCTCAGGAAGTACTGAAGGACCCTTCCACAACCCCAATCACTTGGCATGATGTGGCTGCAGGAAGGGATGGTAAGAAGAGGGAAGTACTCAGTAAACACCTCTGCCTTCTGCTCCTATTCCTCAGAGTCATGAGTATATGTCTTAGTCATGGAGATTGCTAACAAGACCATTATAGTCCAATTTCTCTGTTAATCCTCTCATCTTAGATCAGAATAATAAAAGAGAATGTTGGGAGGAATTGTAGGGAAACTTGAATCACATTCTAAAAAATCCCACCTCCAGGTTGGGATAGATGTAGCAGGATACCCCCACTAACAGTGGCCCCGGGCATCCTGCAGTCTGCCCTTAGTGAGCCCACCCTTCTCTGTTCCAGTATTTTAATTCAGATGCCATTACACATGAATTGGGCTCTTAAAAGGATGTGATAAAAGAAATTAGACATTTGAAAACTGTTAAATACTTAATGAGGTATATTTTGATACAAAGCAGATAATAAATTTATTATAATAGCAAATTTTTATTTGGAAATCTTGACTTAGGAAACTGTATAGAGTAGTTTAAAGATGTAGCTTCAATATATTAATGATGAGTTAACTATCAGATATTTGCTGTATGTCTAAAGACCTAGAATATGGGCAGTTTTCATTTATAAAAGAAGAATTTTAAAAAGTATTAACTGTTAGAGAAATATCAGGAAAGGTATTCAAGCCCTAAATTGTTACTAGTGAAATTTTGCTATTTAATGTAAAATTCCTGGGATTGTATTTTACTATTGCCTTGAGTTTTGATTACAGGTATAGTTATCTGAATTGTCACGAAGCCTGTTACAGAAAATGGCATTGCTGCAGTCTGGAAACTGTCAAAGGTGGATGTCTGTGCCTGAGAAAAGTTTTGGGAACAACCTTGGACACAGACTAGGTAGGGTCTTCCTGACTCTATTTCCCCGTTTTGCTATTTCCTTGCTGAAAAGGAAAATTCCCCACTTAGCTAATCCTAAATCTTTCCTTTAACACTCAGTGACTATATGATTAGCTGTCAGATATGACTCAAGCCTGAAATCAAATAGAACTAAGGGAATTTTTTATTAAGGTAGATAGATATCTTATATATAAAATATAAATTTAAATATATATGATATAAATATTTATATAAATATATACACATAATTATATCCCTCTTTTTTCTTTTATAACAAATTTTTATAATCAAGAAGTTTAGTGAGTCTATTAAATAATAGATTGATATTGGAACTCTTACAATTTTAATCTATATTTGTGGTCAAATCATGTTATAGTGATGATATCTACCAAAGGGGGAAATAAGACAAAGATAAAATATAAAAAGTTTTCTAAATAAATGGACTAGTAAATCTTGAGAAAAGCAACAGGATTAATCTGTTTTCTCTAAAAGCTGTATACATATGTGCATGATTGACTTCCGAATTTATCTGTCATGGAAATTCATGTTTTGAGCATATTTTAGTAATAAATTCTCAAAATTGGATTAAAGATTTATTAATTAAGGATTAATGGGGTTTTATAAATAAATTATATTGCAAATATAGCTATGCATTTTCACTCTGTTGTTTGTTTGCATTTTGTTTCCTTTCTCAAGTTTTTTGTTCTTCCTTCTTGATCTGATTTTTCTTGTGCAGCAAGATAACTATATAAATATGTATACATATGTTGGATTTAACATATATTTTAACATATTTAACATGGATTGTACTACCTGCCATCTAGGGGAGGAGATGGGAGGAAGGAGGGGAAAATTTGGAACAGAAAGTTTTGCAAAGCTCAGTATTGAGAAATTACCCATGCATATGTTTTGTAAATAAAAAGCTTTAATAAAAGTTTAAAAAAGAAAATATACTTATAAATGGGGTTTTCCTTAAACTGATTAAAAAGCATGCTTATCTAAAACCATCAGCACACATTCCCACTGTCACCTATTTTATTCAATATTGTATTAGAAATCCTAGCAACAGCAACAAGAGAAATACCCAAATTATCTGTGCTGGCTACATTCTTGGCCCCTACCCTTTTTCTGCTTGCAAGCAAGCAATGGTTAGCAATGATACCTGGAACACACCTCCCCAATAGGTCCCTTCAAGATATTAATACCCTGGGCAATGTCTTGATCTGGCCCAGATGGACTCTCATTGTGTCTTGGCTTATATTTGCCTCTACTTTATTGGACAAAAGGATTGGGGTTCTTTCAGACTCCTTGCCTTTGGCCAAAAAAGGGAATGTCAAGATATTAGGAGACACCCTGTTTTCTAGAACTAAGATCCAGCAAGCAGGCGGTGCCCTGAGTAGATATAACAACAATCCTTTGCACTCACCCTCTGGATTATTTCAGCTCTAGCAAAATCCCAGAATTGTTTCACCCCAGCATGAGGTGGTCTTTGAGCTTGGACAAGCACTTGTAATACTTATATTGTGGGCATGAAGTTGTGTTATGAATCAAACTTGCCTCATTGTTGTCAGGGTCATAGCTCATTGCTTGACTATATATATATTAAAGCAGGACCCCTACACTAGGGGGCATGCTTCCAGAGCATGTGTCCTTGCTTACAAACCATTTCTCTCACTTTGACATTAAACTTCTGTTCAATTCCCGACTCTCCAGCCTCTAGCCTGTCTATTCAGCTCCAGTCACCTAATTAGAACTTGGTTCTAGTCCGGTTGACACTTCCTTATATGAGAAGGTGGATAACATGTTTCATCATGAAATCTTGGATGGCTTTGTGTTGTTCAGAGTTCTTAAGGCTTTCAAAATCACTCATCTTTTTAACATGGTTGTCATTGTACAAATCGCTTTCCCGGTTCTGCTCACATCACTCTGCTCAGTTCACACAAATTTTCCCATGTTCTTCTGAAATCATCCCCTTGCTTATTTCTTATAATAGGTATTCCATCACATTAAAGTGAAGAGAAATTAAGAAGTCTTTTGATGAGGATGAGAGCAGAGAGTCTAAACACTGGCTTGAAATATCACATCAAAAAAAAAAAAAAAAAAAAAAGCTAAAATCCTGGAGTCCCATTACTTCCTGGCAAATAGAGAAGAAATGGAAGCAGGAAGATTTTACTTCTTAGGCTCAAAGGCTAAAATCATGAAATTAAAAGATATTTGCTTTGATAGCATATATTGATTGATAGCCACATTTATTTTTATAATTAATTGAAAATGGGTATTACAAAAAATAATGCAGCAGCATTTTGTGATGTGAGTTATTGAGAGTGTTCTCCAAGAGACTTACATGAGCTGATGCTGAGTGAAAGGAGCAGAACCAGGAGATCATTGTACACAGCAACAGCAATACTATAGGATGATCAATTCTGATGGATGTGGCTCTTCTCAACAATGAGATGATTCAGGCCTGTTCCAATGATCTTGTGATGGAGAGAGCCATCTGCACCCAGAGAGAGGACTGTGGGAACTAAGTGTGGAGCACAACATAGCATTTTCACTCTTTTTGTTGTCGTTTGCTTACATTTTTTTTTACTCACTTTCTTTCCTTTTTGATCTGATTTTTCTTGTGCAGCAAGATAATTGTATAAATATATTTACATATATTGGATTTAACATATATTTTTAACATATATAACATATATTGTATTACTTGCCATCTAGGGGAGGGCATGGGAAGAAGAGGGAGTTTAGAACACAAGGTTTTGCAAGGGTCAATGTTGAAAAATTGTCTATGTATATATTTTAAAAATAAAAAGCTTAAATAAAATATATATTTTTTTAAAAAAGTGTTCTCCAAGTAGAGAAGGATCCATTTCATAAATGAAGAAGTAGGCCTAGAATGGTTGTGACATGTCCATCCAGGATTCTAAAGCAAGGTATTAGAATAATAAAGATTAGAAACTAAGTCTTCTGCTCTAGTCTTCTTAACTTTATATCTTAAGTTTCATTTCTGCCACTTAACCACCCTGGAATAGAATATTTTGCATCTCTTCTCCTCCTTGTTGTGGCAATCAACTAAGATTACTGCATGTGATTTTGTGACCATAAAATGCTATGTAATATACATTTCATTTTACAGTGTTTTATTAGGAGGAAAAAAATGCTTGATCCCTGGAAGGGAAGCTATGGCAAAACTGGGGCAGCATACAGAACTCTCACCTTGCTGACAAAGTTCCATATAGTCAGAGCTATGGTTTTTCCAGTAACGATGTATAACTCTTATGAGTTGAACTATTAAAAAAAAAAAAACCCCAAGCATCACAGAATCAATGCTTTTGAATTGAGGTTCTGGAGAAAACTTTTAAGCATCCTTTGAATAACAAGGAGGTAAAATCAGTCAATAATAAACTACTTTAGCTAATCCCCTTGAGTCAAACACTGAAAGTGAAGCTTAAGTATTTTGGCCACATAATGGGAAGATGGGACTTATTGGAAAAGACCCTGATGTTGGAAAAAGTTGAAAGAAAAAGGAGCAGGGGCAGAAGAACATAAGATGGAGAGGGTGTGTCATGGAAACAATGAACATGAACTTAGACAAACTTGGAGAGACAGTGGAGGCTAGAAGAGTTCAGTGTGCTACAATCCATGGGCTCATGAAGAGTTGGATGCAACTGAATGATAGAACAGCAACAAAATTTCATCACGCTGCTATTACATAGCACAATTTGTTTATTGAGGAGCATTCCCTCATTTTTCAGTTCTTTGCCACCACAAAAAGAGCTGCTGCAAGTGTTTTTGTTCCCAAGTTCTTTTCCTCTGAATTGTTTAAGGTGTATAGGCCTTTAGATTAAAGTGATATTAGATTAAAGAGCATGCACAATTTAGTACTTTTGGGAGCATACTTTCTAATTTCTTTTCAAAATGGCTGGACCAGCTCTTAGTAGTACCAAAACCTAAGATTAGCTTTCCTGACTAGCTTTTATTTCTCTCTCTCTCTCTCTCTCTCTCTCTCTCTCTCTCTCTAGTAAAGCTTTTTATTTGTAAAATAAAAAAATTGGGGTAATTTTTCATCATTGACCATTGCAAATCTTTCTGTTACAAATTTTTCCCTCCTTTCTTCCACTCCCCCCCTAGATAGCAGGAAGTCTAATACATGTTAATTATGTTAAAATACTTGACAAATCAAATATGTGTATACGTATTTGTACAGTTAATCTTGCTGTACAAGAAAAATTGGATCTACAAGAAAAAAATCTGAGAAAGGAAACATAATGCAAGCAAACATCAAGAGAGAGCATGAAAATGTTATGTTGTGGTCCAGACTCAGATCCCACAGGCCTCTCCCTAGGTGTATATGGCTTTCTTCACTGAACAATTGGAATTGGTTTGAAACATTTCATTGTTGAAGAGAGTCATGTCCATCAGAGTTGATCATCATGTAATACTGTTGTTGCCGTGTATAATGATCTCCTGGTTCTGCTCATTTCACTCAGCATCAGTTCATGCAAGTCTCTCCAGGCGTCTCTGAAATCATCCTGCTGGTCGTTTCTCACAGAACTATAATATTCCATAACATTCATATACCATAATTTATTCAGTCATTCTCCAATTGATGGGCATCCCTTCAGTTTCCAGTTTCTAGCCACTACAAAAAGAGCTGCCACAAACATTCTTGCACATGTGGGTCCCTTTCCTTCCTTTAAGATCTCTTTGGGATATAGGCCCAGTAGAAACACTTCTGGGTCAAAGGGTATGCACAGTTTGATAACTTTTTGAGCATAGTTACAAATTGCTCTCCAGAATGGTTGGATCCATTCACAGTTCCACCAACAATGTATCAGTGTCTCCTGGCTAGCTTTTAGTCCATACTAAACTATTTTAGTTTATTTTACTATACTAAAACTCCCAGATTTTTCACAGGTGAACATCTAATTATGCTTTCCCTGCATTGTACTTGTGAAGTTGCCTTTTTGAGTCCATTTTTCCTTATTTAATTCTACCTTGCTCAGTTTGGTCTATCAAGAGGGGTTTTTGAGGGTTTTTAGATCTTAGTGCTGTCATTGACTCTCTTCATCACTTTTTCCAACTTTCTGCCATTTGCATATTTGACAAGGTGGTCATCTATTTCTTCCACCAAGTCTCTGATAAAAATGTTATGCAGTCCTGGAGTACTCACTAGAGACTTCCTTCCAAGTTGCAATTAAAGCATTAATTATCCTGGGGTCCACGGACAGATTCTGTGGAGTACATCAACTTAAACTTTTAATATTTTGATGAGTATATTTCAGTAGAATTGGTTTCCTTTCTGAGAAGGGCTCTTTAAGTTTCACGAGTCTGTCCAAGGGGGACCATGATGCGAAAGCAAAACAAAAGAGGCAAAGAACTTCTGCATTAGTGATTCCCCCTTGATTTTAGCCATTTATCACCTAATATAAGCTTTAATTTCCTACCACCTGCTCTGCTTGTTTCAATTCTGAGAACTTCATATCTCCTGGCTGGGGTATCTTCAGGCAAGTCCCCATTTCAGCTTCCTTTCGTGTATTGTTTTCTTGCCTTAGATTGTAAGTTCCTTGAGAGAAGAGACTGTTTTTTATTTTTTAAGTTGATTCCTCAGTGCCTGGCACAGTATTTAATAAATTGCTATCAAATATTAATGCATCTCTCCTTTTTTTCCGTGTTATAGCATGAGACATGTTATCAAATACTTTGTTAAAATCTTGGTACCCTACATCTCTAGCACACTTTCTTACTACCTGTTTAATAAACTTATTAGGAGAGGGATTATAGTTTTTCAACATAATCTCTCCTTGATAAAGCTACACACTTTTTTTATTAAAGCTTTTTATTTGTATAACATATGTATGGGTAGTTCCCCAACATTGATCTTGACAAAGCTTTCCATTACAAATTTTACCCCCAGTCCCCTCCCCTCCCCTAGATGGCAGGAAGTCCACTACATGTTAATAATGTTGAAATGCTTGAGAAGTTATGCAAGAAAAAGCCTATCTACAAGAAAAAAAAAAGAATCAGAGAAAGGCAACACAATGCAAGCAAATGTCAATAGAGATCATGAAAATGTTACGTTGTGGTCCATATTTCATTTCCCTCTCTCTGGGTGTATATGGTTTTCTTCAGTGAACAATTGGAACTGGTTTGAGACAATTCTTTGTTGCAGAGAGCCATGTCCATCAGAATTGATCATCATGTAATACTGTTGTTGCTGTGTATGATGATCTCCTGATTCTGCTCGTTTCACTCAGCATCAGTTCATGCAAGTCTCTCCAGGCCTCTC
Organism: Myrmecobius fasciatus; assembly: GCA_023553655.1. NCBI lineage: Eukaryota > Metazoa > Chordata > Mammalia > Dasyuromorphia > Myrmecobiidae > Myrmecobius > Myrmecobius fasciatus. The sequence continues at coordinate 31,982 of JAJPUD010014661.1, forward strand.
TGAAATTGTCCTGCTGGTCGTTTCTTACAGAGCAATAATATTCCATAACATTCATATACCATAATTTATTCAGCCACTCTCCAATTGATGGGCATCCCTTCAGTTTCCAGTTTCTAGCCACTACAAAAAGGGCTGCCACAAACATTCTTGCCCAGGTGGGTCCCTTTCCCTCCTCTAAGATCTCTTTGGGATATAGGCCCAGTAGAAACACTGCTGGGTCAAAGGGTATGCACAGTTTGACAACTTTTTGAGCACAGCTCCAAATTGCTCTCCAGAATGGTTGGATCCGTTCACAGTTCCACCAACAATGTATTAGTGTCCCAATTTTCCCACATCCCCTCCAACATTCATCGTTATCTTTTCCTGTCATTTTAGCCAATCTGACAGGTTACACACTTTCTTGTGATTACTACTTCCTTTTCTTCTCTTTATTTCTTTTTTTTTTTCTTTTGCTTTTTGCTGAGGCAATTGGGGTTAGGTGACTTGCCCAGGGTCACACAGCTAGGGATTGTTAAGTATCTGAGATCAGGTTTGAACTCAGGTCCTCCTGACTTCAGGGCTGGTGCTCTATCCACTGTGCCACCTCGCTGCCCCACTGCTTCCTTTTCTAGACACACACTAACCATCCCTTTAAAGATATGTTTGAGAATTTTGTCTATTGTGTCCTATTGTGTGATCTCTACTAATTTCCTACTCTGAACCTTCATTTTGGTCCTGAGGTGATCCCAGACAATGCCAGCAAAGTTCAAGCTCTGGAAAATCTTGGAAAAGGTTCAGATATAGACAGCAAGATGGGTTCTGTCATTTCAAGGGTGAATTAGTCCAATTCTAAGTGGTTCAATACTGGAACTTTAGCCCAAAGATGATTAAAACTAGCCTCAGAAATTCATGAAACTGCCTAAAGAGGGGCTATACTTGAATACAATCACAGGTCTTGTTCTAACTCTCTTCCTCTACTAAACTTCCTGATCATGGATAAGTGCCTCCATTTCCTCCCTGTCAAACAAAGGAGCTGCACTGGATAGTCTGTTAACACTTAGGGCTTTGAAAATAATGACCCTGTGACCTCTGGATAGTCCTGCCAAGGTGTCTGGCAAGCAGCCAACAATCTGGCTTTGAAAGTGGGGAATTTTGTTTATGATTAGAATATGTGGACCATATCCAGCAGAGACTTCACTGATTTTTTCCAGACTTGATTTATTAGAAACTAGCTACAAGAAACAAAGAAGAGGAAGGCTGATATCATCTAAGAAGCTACTGACATAGGTGACAAATTCTGACTCGGTCACAGACTAGCAATCAGCTTTCTGCAAAGCCCTTGGGCTTCCAGAGGAGCAGATGAATCACGTATTTATACAGAGGAAACCCTATAACAAGAGACAGCAAGACAAGAAGAGTTAGCAAGTTCTAGGAAAATGCTCCCAAAGACAAGTCAGTCAGTCAGTCAATGAGAATTTCTTAGGACCTACTATGGGTCAAGCAACTGTACTAAGATCTGGAAATACAAAGAAAGGCAAAAGACAGTTTCTTCCCTCAAGGAATTTACAATAAAAAAGCCCAGGAGGGAGGGGCTCAAAAATACCTTTGAAACTATCTAGTCCAACTGGTTCATTTTGCAGTCTCAGTCTCAGAAAAGCTCACAGAGCAAGTAATGGATACAGAGCAAAGATGTAGACCTAGGTGTTTTAAGTCTTATTTAAATATTCTTTCCCCTATACTTCCCCTAACACCTAATATTTGTTCAAGAACAATTTGTTGATTAGTTGATGCAATGGAAAATTCCAATTGGTCTTGGGGTCATGAGACTTGGGCTTGAATTTCCACCTCAGTCACTTATTATTTGCATGACCTTGAGTAAATGGCAGGTATTATTGTTGGGATATGGGACACACAAGATTAGAGAAGGGAGAATATAGTTTCAAAAGGATGAGAACAGAGTCCACAGACTATAAGATCAGGGGGTTAGACTTTTATTTCCCTGAAAAATTTTAGAATGAATCGTGAAAGAGATGGTTGGTGAACTTCTACAAATAAAAGAAGTGATTACAAAAAGGTAGTAAGAACAAGTTATGCCAGTCTAATCTCCCTTCCTTTTTTTGACAGAATTTCTAAACTCCAAGAGAATGGGGAATGCTGTGGATCAAGTTTACAGAGATTCCAACAGATCTTTTAGTCCTGTATTTCAAGCTGTTCTTGAAGATAAAATGGAGAAATGCAAACTACATAACAAGAGTCAGACTCAGAACTTGTCAGATGTCTGGACACAAAGAATTATTGTTACTGTTAATGTGGTAATAGGTCTCCAGTGCTTCTTGTTCTTGTTCTTCTTGTTTAAGTGTTTCAGTCACATTCAACTTTTCGTGACCCCACTTAGGATTTTCTTCGAAAAGGTGCTGGAGTGGTTTGCCATTTTCTTCTCCAGATTTTACAGATAAGGAAACTGAGGCAAAAATATCAAGTGACTTGCCCGATGCACCCAGCTAGGAAGTGTCTGACATCAGATTTGAACTCAGGAAGATGGGATTTCTGACTCCAGGCCCAGCACTCTGTGCAATGTGGCTCCATTTAGTTGTTTGACCTTGTGCCATATATGTCATTTATTAATGACTTTGATAAAGTCATATGTTATTGATGTGAATCCTATTCCTGTAATTAAACATAATCATGGCAGTCTCCCACAATGTCTACTTAGCATTTTTAAAGACAGTTATTTGGGAACTTCCCAGACTGCATAGAAACATGAGAAGCTGGGGCTCATCTGGCTTTTTCATTGTTAATACTTCAACCTTGATGGCAAACTTAAGTTTTCAAGACTTATTTTTGGGATAGTCTCAGTATCTCAGTACACATCCTTGTTACTTCCTAGATCCTGCACCCTCCCCCCCCCACTTCTCCATCTCCCTTGAGATATAAAAGATTGTATTTTCCCAAACCAAATTGTTCATCTAATATGACTGCCCTCTGTATTGTATTTAGTTGGACCTATGAAGCTTTTCATATAAAATAAATAGCAACCTTTTGTAACCTGTGATCGATGCCTATGACATAATTTCTTTATGCTACAAACTGAATCTCTGTTATACTATTTTTATATAATGTTCTTTTATAATCTATTGCTCTCCCAAATCTATTTCATATTACCATTCCTAGTACCTATTATAACACTTTCATTATGGGCCAGGACACTTGTGGAACTAGGGAGGACTGAGCTAATCCCACCTAAATACTACTCCATTGTTTACAAGCCTTTCTTTCTATCTTCCCAAGCTGTCCTGGGCTTGAAAAATAACTCAGTGTGACTATTTGTTGTTGTTGTTGTTGTTTTTGTTTTTTTGCTCAAAATTCCATTTAATGCTCTTAAAATACATATAACATTTTATTTTGCTCTATTACATATTAAAACAATTTCATAACTTTTTAAAGTTTTAAATTCCAAATTTTCTCTCTCCACCCTGAGATGGCAAGAAATCAGATATAGGTTATGCAAATATAATCAGGCAAAATGGTTTTGTATTAGTCATTTTGTATAAGAAGACTAAAAGAAAGAAAGAGAAAAAATAGCATGATCTATATTCAAACAATATCAGTTCTTTTTCTGGAGGCAGATAGTATGCTTCATCATACTATCCTTTGGGATTGTCTTTGATCATTGTATTGCTGAGAATTACCGTCATTCACAGTTCTTCATCATATAATATTGCTGTTACGGTATAATGTTCCGGTTCTGTTTCCTTCACTTTGCATCAATTCATGTAAATCTTTTCAGATTTTCTGAAATCATCCTGCTTATCATTTCTTATAGCATAATAATATTCTATCACAATCATATGGCACAACTCATTTAGACATTTTCCAATTGATGGGCATCCCTTCAATTTAATGCTTTTTAAAAGGGTGTTTAGAGGAGTATATTGGAAGGCAAAAAGGCTCATTTTACTCTGTCCCTGACCTCTACACTTCCACACCACCAAATGGGACTATTGTGAACCAAAAAGCAATGGGGTAGTTTGAGTTAACTTTGTCCCCAGGTAGATTGATATAGGACCCAGATGCAGGCCTTCTGGAAAAGGGGACCATAAAACAGTTTTAGGATTTTGGTGGAGGAGTTCTGAGACCCATTCCCCCTCCCCGAAAATTCCATGATGTCTGCTTTTAATCCCTTTGTCAGCAGCTTTCTATCTGCTCATGGATGCCTTGGAGATTGCCTAGGAGTTCTTGGTTTTGTTTTCCTATAAAGGAATTATTTGTGCCTACAATTCTTTTTTGGCTCTCTCACATTAGATGAGAAATGACAATCAGGATGGCATGCTCACCAAATTTATAAATGACACAAAATGAGGAGGTGTAGTTAACAACCTGGACCTAAAAGAATCTTAACAGGCTAGAGCACGGAGCTAAAGAGAATAACCTGAAATGCAATAGGAATAAAAATAAAGTCTTACATTAGGGTTAAATATAGTTAATAGTAGCTAACATATTTATATAGCACCTACTATGTGCAAGGCACTTTGTTAAGCATTTTACAAATTCTGCGTCATTTGATCCTTACAATAACCCTAGGTACTAATATTATCTTCATTTTGTAGATGAGAAAACTGAGGCAAGCAGCAGTCGAGTGATCATATAGGGTTATACAGCTACTAAGTGTCTGTGACTGGATTTGAAATCTTCTTGACTATGTCTAGTGGCCTATTCAATGGATCATCCAGATGAAGAAATAAAGAAAAAAGAGAAAGAGAGAGGGAAGGGGAAGAGAGAAATCCATTCCATTGGTACAAAATGGAAAAGGTATAGTTGTAGAGTTGTTCTGAAAAAGATCTGGGGATGTTAGTGGATTGCAAGGTCAACCCGAGTCAGTAGTGTGATGTAGTTGCCCCCAAAGCTAATGCCACAGGGGGCTACATTAAGAGAAGAAGAATCTCCTGAGAATATGGAGGGAGATAATATTCCAACCTCATCAGACCCCACATGTTGTATTGTGTTCAGTTCTGGGCGCCACAGCTTAAGAAGGACATTGATAATGTGGAAAGTGTCCTGAGGAGAACAACTGTTGGTGAAAAGCCTTGATTCCAAGTCAAATGAGGATCAATTGAAAGAACTAGATGTGTTTACTCTGAAAAAAAAAAAAAAGACTGGGCAGGTGGAAGGAGGAGGTGAGGAGATCAGGAGTGATATCTACCCTCAAATATCCAAAGCGATTGATAAATGTGGAGGAGGATTAGATTTTTTCCCATACTGAAACTTTGTTATAGTGGCTTCCTGTCACCTATCAGTCCAATATTCATTCATTAAAAATAAATATTTGCAATAGCACAGGAAGAATATTCTCAGATTTGCTCTTCCTGTCAGATTAGATAAAGCATTCTCAGATATTATCTTTCTTTTTGTAATTGGCCATATTGAAGCTTGAGTGTGGGCTGCTTCTGGACATGTGGTAGGATTACACATTGGGAGCTGAATCCTGTTGTCCAATGTTCAAGAGGATCAAAATGACATCATTGTGTTAGAGTCAAGTTCTAGACTAACTGGAATGCTCTGCCACAGGTCGGGCACCTGAATATTTGGGGTGGCCTGATTGGCTGCTGAGCTGATCCTCAGTGAGTATACAAAAGAGATAACCAACCCCTCCACCTCTCTCTTCCCTTTTCCAACTGTAAAGTGTGGAGATGACTTCAAGCTGGTTCCAAGAGCTTGAGACTCCACTGGAGGAGAGGGTCCCTGTCCAATCTCTCCCCAGACCTCCATGGGATCATAAGCATATGTTGCCTGAGTGTCTTTGTGCCTGTTTTTTTCTTAAGCAGGTGAGTAACCTGAGATGGAAATATCCAGGCAGTTCTCAGAGCTCTGAAAAATCCTGACATCCTGGGACATCTGGGAGGAGGCAGCCAGTTATCCCTTGGTACAGCAATAACAGAATCCAACAGCAGAGGGCATCTGCGACTAATGGGAGAAGCATGAGAAGAGAAAGACAGTGAACAGAGTATTGAAAGACCCAAGAAAAGGACCACATTTTGGGATGTGTTGAGTTGGAGAAGGTTACTACTCATCTTTCTAAAAATCCATGACTTTTGCTGTCATGTCTCTATCCTGCAACTCTTCTCATTCTCAGTCCTTTGTTCAAAGATGCACCTAATCCCATATAATCTTTATCCCCACATTTTTTACCAGTGCCAAAATTTACTTCACTTGTTTTCCAACTAAACTTATATCATTTGCAAACACACTCTCCCTGCCAATATAGATTTAGCATTTGCTTTAAAGATAAGAGTGATAAGGACTTTTGTGAGACCCTGGGAGTTTCAGTGACTTATCCAGTTTCACACAACCAGTATGTGTCAAAAAGCTAGATTTAAGCCAAAGTGCTTCTTTAGTTAATCAGTCTAATTAGGCAGGTGGTGATTGTCAATATTACTTCTCTATCATCATTCCTATTTGAGAATGCCAGCTTGTCTGTTGGGAACCATAAGCTTACACATCTGAAAATGTTTGGCATAACATGAACACCAAAATGATGGATGCTGAACAACGATAACAAAAAATGTTTTGTTGAAGGTGTCATTTGGATGGGGGAAAGAGAATATATTTAGAATGGAAAGGGATCTTATTTAACATGTGAAGCCACTGAGGCTCAGAAAAATTTAATGACTTGTCTGGGATCATGTAACTAGTAAACATTTGAGGCAAGATTCAAATCCACATTCTCCTCATTCTAAGTGCATCTCTCTATCTACTGTATCATACTCCTTGGAGGTTGGGGAAGTACTGTTGCTCTGGGTTGTTAGAGATAGATCTTCTGTTCTCTGGAAGGGAGAAAGAAAGGGGGAAAGGAAATGAGAAAAGTGAGTTGCAAAAAGAGTGGGTAAAAATAATTGAAAAGGCAGTGATGAAAGAAGCAGAGGGAAGAGAAGGGACAAGGAGAAGAGAGGAGGAAAAGGAAAGAAAAGAGAAGGAAAGAGAAGGCAAGAAGGGATATTATCTAGACTTTAATAAATCATTCTATAAAAGTATCTCGTTACTATTGTCATGGAGAAAATGGAAAGATGTGGAATAGATGACATTAAGAGGAGAGATGGAAAGAGTAGAAGGAAGGAGAGGAAGAGGGGGGAAAGGGAAAAAGGAAGATTAGCTGTAAAGTCAAGGCAGCAGAGAAATTAAGAAGAGAGAAGAGAAGGAAAAAAAGGATAAGAGGAGGAGGAATTAGGGAGAGAGGGAAAGAGTGGTAGAAAGGAGAGGCAAAGAAGAAAGAAAGAAAGGAGGGGGAAAGAGAGGAGAGGAAGGTGAAAAATGAAAATCAGAAGAGATAAGAGGACAAGAGAGCAGGAGGAGAAGAAAGGGGGGAAAGGGAGCGGGAAAGAGAAAAAGGAAGATTATCTGTAAAGTCAAGGAAGTGGGGAAATTAAGAAGAGAGAAGAGAAGGAAGAAAGGGGAGGGGAATTAAGGAGAGGGAAAAAGAGAAAGAACCAAAAAAAAGGGGGGGGGGAAAGGAGGGGAGGAGAGGGACGTGAAGAATGAGAAGCAGAAGAGAGAAGGGGACATGGGAGGAAAGGAGGAGAAGTAGGAGGAGGAAGAGGAGGAGGAGGAGGAGGAAATTAGGAGGGGGAAAGAGTGGGAGAAGAAAGAAAGAGAAAAAAGTGAAGAAAAGAGAGGGAAGTGGAGAATGGGAAGGAGAAGAGGGAATAGAGAAGGAGATGGAAAGAGAGGGAAGAGAACAATATAGAGGGGGGAAAGGGGAAGGAGATGGGGAAGAGAAAAAAGAGAAAGGGGAAAGAAGGAAAAGAGAAGGGAGGAGGGAAAGGAGCTGAGGAGAAAGTGAGGGAAACAGAGGTGAGAGGAGACCATGCAGGAGAAGGAGACTAGAAGGGCATGGCCACAGTAGCGGCATCCCGCCTGGTGTCTCTGATCTCCTCCTAGCCATCCTCCACTCACCCACGAGCCTCTCACCTTTGGGCATTTCCCGCCTCTCCCTCCCATCCCTTTCTCTCCCTCCCATCCCTTTCTCTCCCCCTCCCCCGCCATTGACTGGCCCAACCATTGGCTGGACTCTCATTGGCAGGCCCTCTAGAACACGTGCTTGGCACCATAGCAATCGTTGCTCTTGTCTGGCGCCGCCTAGAGGGAGAGCCGTGAAACTTTGCTCCCTAGGTCGAGTTGGTAGTGGTG
>JAJPUD010014662.1:3333-20910 GCA_023553655.1 Myrmecobius fasciatus
AAATAACTGTTGATAGTATCAAATATTTGGGAATCTATCTGCCAAGGAAAAGTCAGGAACTATACGAACTAAACTACAAAACACTTTCCACACAAATAAAGTCAGACCTAGTGAATTGGAAAAACATCAAGTGCTCATGGGTAGGCCAAGTGAATATAATAAAAATAACAATATTACCCAAACTAATTTACTTATTTAGTGCCATATCAATTAAACTCCCAGGAAATTATTTTACAGTTATAGAAAAAATAGTAGGAAAATTCATTTGGAAGAACAAAAGGTCAAGAATTTCAAGGGAATTAATGAAAAAAAAAGGCTGATGAAGGTGGCCTTGCTGTACCAGATGTAAAACTATATTATAAAGCAGCGGTCATCAAAACCATTTAGTACTGGCTAAGAAATAGAGCAGTCGATGAGTGGAATAGGATAGGATCAAGGGACAAACTAGGCAATAACTATAGCAATTTGGTGTTCGATAAACCCAAAGACCCCAGCTTTTGGGATAAGTACTCACTATTTGACAAAAACTGCTGGGAAAATTGGAAACTAGTGTGGAAGAAATTAGGGCTTGACCCACACCTAACACCACATACCAAGATAAGATCTAAATGGGTTCATGATTTAGATATAAAGAGTTATATTATAAGCAAATTAGAGGATATTTTACCTCTCAGACCTGTGGAGATGGAATAAATTTATGTCCAAAGAAGAACTGGAACTCTTAATTGAACACCAGATAGATAATTTTGACTATAAAGTTTTTGTACAAACAAAACTAATGCAGACAAGAGAAGGAGGGAAGCAATAAATTGGGAAACCATCTTTACATTTAAAGATTCTGATAAAGGTCTCATCACTAAGATATATAGAGAATTGTCTCATATTTATAAAAATTCAAGCCATTCTCCAGTCAATAAATGGTCAAAGGATAAGAACAGGCAATTTTCAGATGATGAAATTAAAACCATTTCCAGTCATGTGAAAAAGGTCTTCCAAATCACTATTGATCAGAGAAATGCAAATTAAGACAACTCTGAGGTACCAATGCACACCTGTCAGATTGGCTAAATTGTTAGGAAAAGATAATGATGAATGTTGGAGGGGATGTGGGAAGGCTGGGACATTGTTGGTGGAACTGTGAATGGATCCAACCATTCTCGAGACCAATTTGGAACTTTGCTCAAAAAGTTATCAAACTGTGTATACCCTTTTACCCAGCAGTGTTTCTACTGGGCTTATATCCCAAAGAGATCTTAAAGGAGGGAAAGGGACCCACATGTGCAAAAATGTTTATGGCAACCCTTTTTGTAGTGGCTAGGAACTGGAGAATGAATGGATGCCCATTGATTGGAGAATGGCTAAATAAATTATGGTATATGAATGTTATGGAATATTATTGTTCTATAAGAAACGACCAGCAGCATGATTTCAGAGAGGCCTGGAGAGACTTGGATGAACTGATGCTGAGTGAAACGAGCAGAACCAGGAGATCATTGTACATGGCAACAACAAGACTATATGATGATCAATTCTGACGGACATGGCTCTCTTCAACAATGAAATGTTTCAAACCAGTTCCAATTGTTTAGTGAAGAAAGCCATATACACTCAGAAGAGAGGGATGTGAAATGACCACAACAAAACATTTTCATGGTCTCGATTGATGTTTGCTTACATTGTGTTTCCTTTCTCTAATTTTTTTTTCGTGCAGATACGATTTTTCTTGCACAAAAATGATGTGTGGAAATATGTATACATATATTTGATTTGTCAAGTATTTTAACATAATTAACATGTAGTGGATTTCCTGCCATCTAGGGAAGGGGTGGGGACTAGGAGGGGGAAAATTTGTAACAGAAAGCTTTGTAACGGTCAATGTTGATGAATTACCCATACATATGTTTTGCAATTAAAAAGCTTTAATAAAAAAAAAATTCAATGATTTCCAATCTGGAAAAATGTGCAAACCAAATAAGTCTGCCTCATCCCCTTGGATATCTCTCTACCCCAAGACTATTCTAAGTAACATTTATAGGAGTTTTTAAAGGGGGAGAGGTTACAATGTATTAAAATTTTGGGTTTTGGCTTAACATTCCAGAATATTCTTTAACTAGAACTACTTACTCCCACTAGAATTCTTGACCACTCCCCTCAATGATTAAAAAGGATCCTTTATAAAAATGATTATCTGCATCCAGAGAAAAAAATAATGAAGAAAAAAAAAGGATTTTACATAAGTTTACATATTTGTATCTAATGTTAGCAATCTCTAGGGTGGTGGGAGGGAATTTTTTAAAAAAAGGAAACCAGTTAACTGATAACTAGCATATATTGTAAAGGAATAGCAAGTTGTACCTAATCAATTTACAATTTTATATTCAATCATCTTTTTTTAAAAATCTACTTTCTTGTTTAAATGCTTGTTTTATTTCATAAATTAAAAATAAAATATATTTTTTTTAAAAAGGAAAGAATATCAATATCTTAATCCAGGAATGGAAAAGAGGACTCCCCTTAGGCCAGTCCTAGGATCTATGCTTTTGAGGATAAAGCCATAAGCCTAACTTGGTATTTTTTGTTCACCCTTAGTCCATTTTCCTCCTCAGCTTCTCTCTTTGACCTTTAACACATTTTCCTGAAGGGAAAAATCTAGAAAGAATTTTCACCTGAAGAAAATAGTTTTTCTTAATATTTTAGTTGAACCAAAAGGCAGATTTTTAAAAAGACATTTCCACACTAATGCTCAAAATCCTTCACAGTCTGACCCCAATCTCTCTCTGCAGCCTTTCCTCACATTATTTCCCTTTCCTTACTTTTTTCCCATTCTATTCAACAGTATTGGATCTATTCCTTTAGCAAAATAAGACTTCTAATTACTGGTGAGATTATTTTTGGCATTCTCACCCACGATCACAGGATTTAAAGCTAGAAAGACTATTATAGATCACTTAATCCTGTGTAGCTTTAAATTCAAATGAAGAAATTAAGGTTTGAGAAATTAAATTACATATGTGTAGTCACAAAGACAGAGCATAATTAGTACTGTTCTTCATTCTCCTGTACATCAGGGAAAGGTTTCAGATAAGCAAGTAAACCGACCAGAAAATTAGTGAAAAATGAGTACAACTAGGGCCTAGTGGTATACTGAAGTCATACTAAGATAAAGATAAAGAACCAATTGTTAAATTTTTAGTGTAAGAATTTTTATACTTCCAATATCAGCAAACATTACAAATTAGATTAAGGCAGCTACATGACTCAGTGGATAGATCACTGGTCTTGGAAATAAAAATACCTGAGTTCAAATCTTGTATTTGAACTTCCCAAAATCCTCTGGGATACTTACCAACTATTATGGCCCTGGGCAAGGCATCTCACCCTGTTTGCCTCAGTTTCCTCATCTGTAAAATGAGCTGGACAAGAAATGACAAACCACTCCAGTATCTTTGTCAAGAAAATCTCAGGTGGGTACATAAAGAGTTGGGAACAACTAAAAAAATAATTGAACAACTGCACACAGTATAGATGTGTTAGGCAACATAGTAAAATGAAAAGCATGCTGGCATGAAGTCAGGGGACCTAAGTTCAAGTCCTGACTCTGAGATTTGCTAATTGCATGAACAAAACACAAGTGAGGTTCACAGAACAATTGGTAAAATGAAGATAATAATACTCACATTGCCTATCTCAGATGGCCCTCTGAGCATTATGTAAATTATAAAGTACCATAGAAACATGAATTATCATTTTTAGGTATTTTTCTAAAATCATTCTTTAGGAATCTGTAAGAACTGAACAATAAAAGAATATTTCTTTCTTTCTCCCTTATATCTTTCCTCCCTCCTTTCCTCCCTTCCTCTCTCTCTCTCTCTCTCTCTCTTTTTCTCCCTTCTTTCCTTCCTTCTTGTCTTTCCTTTCTTAAACTCTGAAGAAAGGGAAAAAACAAAACAGTGAAGAACCTGAAGGAGAGCTAAGGAAAACTCCCTCTTTCCTCATAGCAAAAAGCTGAGGATTCCTGGGACAGAATGCTATATGCATTGTTAGACAAATCTGTTTATGCTTTCTCATTTTTCTTTATCTTGAGGGGTGGATTAAATCTAAAGATAGAAGTTGGAAAGTGACTAGGACTTTTTTTTTTTTTTTTGCTTTTTGCTGAGGCAATTAGGGTTAAGTGACTTGCCCAGGGTCACACAGCTAGGGAATGTTAAGTGTCTGAGACCAGATTTGAACTCAGTTCCTCCTGACTTCAGGGCTGGTGCTCTATCCACTGTGCCTCCTAGCTGCCCCGTGACTAGGACTTTAAAAACCATCTATGTATGTTTCATATATATAAAATATTTTAAAAAACTTTTAAAGAAAATTGCACAATGTTTTATAAAGGCAAAATGCAATAGGAATGATTGAAAATTATAATTTCTGATTCTGTGGCATCAAACCATCCTTTGTGATTATGATAACACATCATATGACAGCATCATAATTTCATATGATGCAACCAGCACAGGAGCAGAGTTTATAAAGGGAGAGTGCCATTTCAAAGGCCAAGTATTGAATGTAATAGGAAAAATCAGAAGGGAACAAAAGAACCCAGAAAAGAAAAGAAAGATGACTGGGGAGGGGGAAAGGTGGCAAAAAGAAAGAAAAAAAGCTTTTAAAAAGTCTAGATCAAATAGCACCTTATAGGTCAAATGTCAGGGAGAATGAATCTTCACATACTAGATTCTGAGCTATTATAGGCCAGCTTCAACTAACTAATTCTTTTCTTAAACCAAAAGATCATTATGCCTTATACATTTTCATTTGCAAGCAAGATAGGTTGTTTTCCATCTTCCAGTAGTGCATTTTCTTCACTAAATCAATCAAGGGCATTGAATGTGTTCTTTCATCAAGGACAGGGGAAAGAGTTGAAGTCAGGCAACTTGAGAAAATCTGCTACTTAGCTAAGTTTTTGTTTTCATAAAAGGAAGGCTCGCCAGCTCTGGTCTTTTCCAGAGAAATCTCTGCTTAGCTAAAAAGAAACCAGAATTGTTTGACAGTATTTAACTTTCATTTGGCCATCCTTCTTATTTCTTTCTTTTCCCAAATTTCTCTCTGTCTGTCTGTCTGTTTCTCTCTCTTTCTCTCTGTCTCTCTCTTTCTCTCTGTCTCTGTCTCTGTCTCTCTCTCTCTCTCTGTTCTCCCCTTCTTTCCCCCTCTTCCCCTTCCACCTTCCCCTCCCTGTGCTCCAGTACTACTTTCCTCCCCCCTTCTATCTCCCTCTGTTTTCTCTCTTATCTTTTGATCCTGCCTTTCACACTCTCCCCTAAGTGAATCTGAAAACAAATTCCCAGCATGGAGCCTCTGCTACCTGAATTCTCTTAATCCTTGCCCCCCCCCCCCCGGAGAGGAGGAATTGGTGCTCTATTTAAAACTATACAAAAATCTTTGGGATATTCTGTATTTTATATATACCTAATTATTTACACATTGTTTCCCCCATTAGAATTTGATCTTCTTTAAGTCAGGCCTTTTTTTTTTGTTTTTATTTTTGTTTTTGTTTTTTATCCTTTTGAGTATATTCAGCTTTTAGCACAGTGCCTGATACAGAGTTAGTATTTAAATGTTATTGACTAACTGATCAGAACCTTTTCTACCTGAAGGGAAATTACCAGATTGCATATAAAATTATTATATTGGACTAGATCAATTCTCAAACTTCTTGTCTCTAGACCCCTTAAATGCTCTTGGAAATTATTGAATCCTCCCAAAGAGTTTTTATTTTTGTGGGTTCTATCTATCAATATTTAATATATTAGAAATTAAAACATATTAGTATTAGTATGTAAACAGAATAAGTACTTTTAAATGTTTATTGATTGAATGACCTCATAGATATCTTTAATATGTTTTCAGGGATTCTCAGCAATATCATACTTTGAGATCTGCCAGACTAGTTGATCAAGGTAAGTTCTAATTCAAGAGGTTGGTTGAGGACTCTGACTGCCAGATTGATTGGTTTGGATATTACTTTGTTGGCAATGGACAGCTGCAGACATTTTCTTTTCTTTTCTTTTGTTTTTAGAGAAAGGAAATGGCATAAAATAGTACTTTCAGTTTCCTTTTCTCCTTCTAGGAAATAAAAGGCAAGAGGGAAAAAATTCATTTATCCATCTTAAGTTCATATTTCCCTTAAAGAAGGCTTTAGTAATTCTAGTGACCAAGCTTGTTATGCCCAAATCTATAAACATCTATAAAGTTTGAATATTTGAATAAATCTTCATCCACCACTACTGATGGTTACAGATAATGATGAAAGAATAGCAGAAATATGAAACAAATCACTCATGAAACAGATCCATGAAGCCATTTGTATCTGTAAGTCAGAAGAGTGAAGACTTAGTCTAGTCTCAACCAGAGTGAATTATTCATATACTGCATTGGCTTTTGAAAATGTGGTATCTTTCTAAAGATAGTCTCTGGTGGATAGCAGAGAATTTGCAAATGTAAATTGTATCTTGCATTTCTGTAATATTTTGGTCATTATTTTATATTATTGAATATGAACATTGAACTATTCATAATTTATCCAGATTTTTCCTTCCCAAGTTTTTAATCAATTGGATATGTCAAATCATGGATTTGAAACATCTTACCTCCTTCATAATGTACTTTGTTGTGGCAGTGAGTGTTGTGAAGGAATATACCCTAGGACCTTTGGGAAGAGTTTATGTTTATGATATACTTATTTTTATTGACTTGCTAGTGAAAGTGATGGCTGGAGTTTATCTCTTTCTTAAATACATATTTTCCTTCAATTTCTTTTGAGTATAGTTTGAATTTTTATGAATCTTTCATTTTATGTGTCAAACTTAGGAGAAAAAATAAACCACTCTCCTTTTCTGATCCTGAAGGGCACAGTAGTGGGTCTTTTAGGAACCATGGGAGTAGAGAAAACCATTCTTCACCTGGGGTCAGGAAGATGAATTCTCCCATTCCTTCAAAAAATCCTGTTGAAGCTTTTATTTTGCTAGGTTTGTAACATTTCCCATCCTCCTCCAATCTCCAGGTAAGAGAATTGGGCTGAAATTTAAAGTGGACTGGAAATAGAAAGCACTTCTATTTATCATCAAACTCATTTAAATTGGATTATATTGGGAACTTGTACAGCAAAGATGGGGTTGATAATAAAACTAGCTATCAGAGAAGAGATGGAATCTCTCTGCCTCTCTTTCTTTCATAGGAAATTTAATGATTAACATGGAGGAATAAAAGCATTGAGAGATTAAGGGATTTGCCTACAATTCTGTATATTTGGTAGCATAGCCAATATTAGAACTCAGGGTTATCAACTCAAGTTTACTGTTTAACACATGTATCTATAAGCCTTTCCTCCTTTCTCCCCACAAATATTGCAAGCTGCTAAAAGATACTACCCGCCCTTGTTCAACATATATAGCATCAGAAATATCAAACCTAGCCATCTATCAGCTAAATTAAAGCACCGTATGACTGAGATAAAGGTTGCAGGTGTTGGTATTTAGTGAGCTTTTCAAAGAGAGTTTTCTCATGGCCTAGTGGTAAGGGATAATAAATGACATTTATTCACAAGTTACCCAACATAGATTAGAGCATTTGATTCTTGTGATCACCATTTAAGATAGGTTAAGTACCATAGATATCATTGTACCCATTTTGCAGACAAAAAAATGAAGGCTCATAGGAATGAAGTAATTTGTCTACTGCAGAGGCAGGATTCAAACCTTCCTACTCCGTCACTTCTAAATCCAACCATTTAATTGCTATAATTGAAGCCAAATGACTGTCAATGAGAAAAAGGAAGATTAATCCACATTCTCTCTGTGGCAAAAATAAATAAACAAATAAAATGGAAAGAGATGGTAATTGTAATAATGGGTTAATAGCATTACCTCAACACACTAAGGAACACACATTGTAAAGAATATTTACTTATCCTATGAAGCATAGGAACATATATGCAGAGGTTTATGTTATATATTCTCTACATTATATACATATACCCTTGGCCATTCATTCTAGGTAACTCTTGTTTTGTCCTTCAGAATATGTCTTGACTACATGCCTGTTACATCCATGCCAGATAAGTATAAAATTGTCTCAGATTGTTTTCAAAAAGATTTCTGGATTTACCTTTTCAATCTGCACAACTGAAAAAATGAAGCCTTCTTTTGTGACATTGATGAGTTGATTTCCAAATATCTGGGCTTCTTAACAGATCTTTTGTTGTATAGATAATCACAATGGCAAAATATTCCTCTTGTCCTTTCTAAATTTCTTACGATGTCATTTCTCTGCTATAAATTTTTTCCCTTGTGGAGATATAGTTTTATTCCAATATTCAGAGAAATGCTTTGTTATAGCCAAGAGAATACTGGATTTAGGATAAGAAACTTATATTCTGGCTTTGATTCGATGACTTCTTAGTTATGTGATTTTATGCAAATCACTTCAACTTCCTCATCTGAAAATAATAGCAATAGGGATTGGACTTATGATTTCATTGGTATAGAAAATTCCCAGGCCATTACAAATGTGTGTATCATTCAAAACAAATTCCTACATCAGCTTTGTCCAAGAAAAAAAGAAAAAAAGTAAAGAAAAGAAGAAGAAAGGAAGATAGGAAAGAAGGAAGGAAGGAGAAAAAGCAGGAAGAAAGGAGGGAAAGAAAAAAGGAGGGAAAGAAAGAAGGAAGGAAAGAAGGAAGGAAGAAAGAAGGAAAGGAAATTTTTTTTCATCTCTAAGTCAATTACTTCTCTATTTGGAGATGAATAGCATGTTTCATCATGATCCCTTTGGACTGTGGTTGGTCCTTGTGTTGATCATAGTTACCAAGTCTTTTGAAGCAGATTATTTTTACAATAATATTATTATGGTATAAATTATTCTTCTGGTTCTGCTCATTTCACTCTGTATCAGTTCATATGAATCTTCCAAAATTTATCTGAAACTATCCTTTTCACCATTTCTTATTGCACAGTACTATCCATCACTTTCATATAGCATAACATGTCCAGCCTAGTTGATGGCCACACCCTCAGTTTTCAATTCTTTGCTACTACAAAAAGAACTGGTATAAATATATTTATACATATGAGTCCTTTTCTCTTTCTTTGATGTATTTGGAGGTATAGACCTAGTAGTGGTATCATAATATAATGATATTTCAGTAGACCCAGGTAAACCAATTTATTTTAAGTTCTAAGTTTTTTCTGTGCCATCAAAGGATTTCAAGTTCTGTGAGAATCCTTTAAATTTTGGCACACTAGGGAAAAGCCTTCATCATCCCTGCTCCAGGTAGATCTCTGTCCCTTTTGCCAACTAATTTAGAAAAACAGTAGCAATTACAGCAAAATCATTAGACCATACAGAACTACAGGCAGAGGCAGAGAGAGAACCTATAAATGGTAAAGGGAGTTGTTCCTACATTATGGTATAAATGTGTAAGCAGGTGATTTGGAGGTTGGGGCAGATAGTAGAGGGAACAACTAAATGTTCTGAAAAAAATTATCCTCCCAGAAACCTTTAAATCACCAAGTTTACATCAGACTATATATTTTTGAACCCAGACTAGTTCTTACCTTTCAGAGCTCTCTAACCACTTTAACCTTTTGACCATCATAAGATAGTGAGATATATAGCTCATATATAAAATTTATGAGCTATAATGATTAGGCCTTCTAGCATTCACCAACAGATCACATGTAAATCAATACAAGAACATTTGTTTCAGTTTCCTGAATATGATGTACTTCACCCTCAGATAAATGTTATCACTTTTTTGTAATGTGATGTGTGGGATGGTGGTACCTGATGAATTTGTCTTTAGCTTTCTCCAGGGAACCTTTCTTTAGCCCACTTCCAAAATCCAATAAGACCATGATAGCCACAACACACTTCATGCAAGCATCCCTTGATAACTTTGGGGAGGATTTCACAATATTCCATTTTAATAAAACTGTTCTCTAAAATCCACAGCAAGCATATGGCACAGATACTCCCTGACTGCATTTTTTTCCCTCCTGCAAATCTAACCTCTTTCCCTCCCTCACCTAATTTTTGCACCACATCTTTGAAGGCATAAATCCTGCTTAGAGACTTATCTTAGAAGGAATTATCAATACATATGTGAAATATGTAAAAACCCAAGATAAACATGCCAGGTATTGCCTTGTGAGGATCAGTGCTTGGGATTTTCTTCAGTAATCCCCAGGCTTCACAAGAAAAGCCAAGAGTCAGGGAATCTGCAGCAATATCTGACAGAAACAATCCACAACAGCAGATCCCAGAGCTTGGAAAATGTCCACAAACAAGCACAACAAACAACAACTGAACATCATCTTCTCCTCCTGGCTTCCTTCAAGTCCCTAAAATTCCATCTTTTACAAGAAGCCTTTCTTAATCTCTCTTAATTCTAGTGCCCTGCCCCCACCCCCAACATAGATTGATTTTTTTTCCTATTTATCCTGTATATAGTTTGCTTGTATCTAGTTGTTTACATGTTGTCTTTTCCAATAGACTGTGTGCTCCTCAAGGACAGGGACTGTATTTTGCTTTTCTTTATATCTTCAGTGTTTTGGTACATACTAGGTGCTTATTAAATACTTATTTTCTGACTAATATCACAGGGAAAATTCCAGCAAGCTGCCTTCTACCCTATTTTGCCAATATAGCTAAATCCTGTTTCACAAACAATGCCTGTTTTAGTCTTTCATCTCACATAATTTTGTTATTATCCTTCAGATTCACCATATGCTATTTAATTCTAGCATCAGAGCAACCTTTATAAAGAGGTGTTATTATCTCCATTTTGCAGATGAAGAAAATGAGGCGGAGAAAGGGTAAATGACTTTCTCAGGATTAAGATAATTATCTGAGATAGGATTTAAAATCAGGTCTTCTTGACTGAGCCAAATACTCCTACTCACCTAGATGGTTTTTAAGGTTCCTTTAAATACTAAAGTTCTCTGGTCTCTCTGATTCTTTTATAATACCTCTGATAGTTGGTCATCTAGGATCTTCCTCACAGTGTTGCTATGAGCATCATATAAGAAAATATTTGTAAAGCCTCTAGCATAGTGAATGACTGGCATACATAAAGTGATTAATAAATGCTTGTTGTTATTGTATGAATATAGAGAGATTAGGCTGTGGTCTGTTGCTAAGAGAATCTTATTAATCACAGAATTTCTAGCGTGTGATGAAAGGGATATTAGTTGACTCTGAAGATAAGTGAATAAATAAAGACCATTTAGAAAAGCAGAGTTATGATGTCCAGTAAGGAGCAGCTAATACATGAGACTTGATGGGGAGCAGCAAAGAATAACACCTGAAAGAAGCTGGCCCATCAAGAGAGCCATATAATAACATTACTAGCAAATATTGATAATTCTGAAACATAAGAGGTATGTTATTGCTCTATGTAGGTATCCTGCCTCACATATGTTACTTGAATGTATTTTTTATCTCATGACTTTCATGCATATACATTCTTCATATCAAGGATATATGCATTTATGAAACAACATTTAAAGAGTATGAGTGGAATGTTCTATCATTATTAGTATTATGCTATTAACTAAGTGTGTCCTCCGGTTGACTAGCTCATGGGGTAAGGTCTGATGAGGATTCCGACCTTCAAAGTACTTAATTCCTGGGATAATTTCCTGGCAGTGCATGAATAAAAGGGTTCTGAACTATTTTACATGCATACTACACACGTGTATATGTATAATGCATACATGCACATATGCACATATTATATATGTAAATATATATAGAGAGAGAGACAGAGAGAAAAAAAAGTATGTTATCACTGTAGCTAAAGGTTCTTTTTATGTACATCTGTAGATATAGTACAAGATACATAAGTGCATAGACAGTTTTTATTTCACATAACAACTAGCACAGCACCCTGAAAAAACTATATGTTGCATTAAATTGAATTGGTGTTGAGAGTCCAGTGGCTATTTATTTGAATCATTAAGCTCTTAATGATTAGAAATGTCAGATGTTAGAAGGACTTTAAAGGTCATCTAGCAGCACCTTGGTTCTATTTTGAAAGTGATATTGTATGATAACCGTAGCTACTGAAGACTTAGAAAAAAAAAGTTATTGCCCCTAAAATCCTTGGTATTGTCAAATGATTCAGCATCAGAAATAGACATAATTCTATCAATGGACACAATGCTAAAATTTGCTTTATCATTTTTCTTGCCCCTGCTTCCTAAAATCATTGGGTTTTTATATCATGCTGTAGTAAATCATCCTTTATATGTTGTTTCTCCCTATTAGATGATGAGATCCTTAAAAGCAAAGCAAAATACCAATAGTATGGATACATATAATAAAAGTTAAACAAAATAAATGTTTCATTTATTCATTCTCTCTAGTTTGTGTTTAATTGGGAGAATTATCCAAAAGAAGGTAGAACTAGAAGGGCAGGTAGAATATGATTCTGTGGAGGGAGTAAACTGCACATTTTAGGCAGCTTGAGCAAAGGCACAAAAACAGGAATGAATATGGCATATTCTCAGCACAGTGAGGAAGCTGGTCTGGCTGGATCATAGTTGTTCAAAAAAAATTGCCTAAACACATCTTCCTTTCTCTTTTCCTATCTGTGAGGATGAAATGACTCTCTTCCTAATCAAGAATAACATTGCCATTTGTACTCTTGATTTCATTCCTTTCTACATCCTCTGGGATTTTATTCCATCAATTATTGCCTCTTCTTTGCCATCATCAATTTCTCTCTATTTTGTCTGCTTCTCCTTGATCTACAAACTTGGTCAAGTATCTTCTACACAAAACAAAAGTAACTGACCCAAATCTTCCCTTGATCCATTGATTTAGAGGAGGATACAAGTTCCTCCTCTAAATGTATGCTGCCCCCTTTCTAAAGATGAAAATAATAAGAATAATATACATTTACATAGCATTTTAAGATGTGGAATAATAGAATGTGAGTTCCTGAAAAGTTCGTACTTTTGTCTTTTGTCTTTATATTGCTTTTGTCTTTATATTCCCATGCCAAGGAGAATGTTTGCCTTACAGTAGGTGCTTAATAAATGCTTGTGGACTAATTAATATAAATCGCTGAAAGACTTAAATCAAAGAATCTTCAAATTTTAGAAAATCAATCCAGCTCAATTTTGCTACTTTTTCTGGTAAAAGTTAAAGAAGAGAAAGGAATAAAAAATCAAAATTAGTAATAATGATAGTTAGCATTTATATAGTACTTTATGCAAAAGTAAGAAGTTTTGGGCATCTTAACTTACTTGATTCTCACAATGACCCTGTGGGGGAGGTGCTATTATTATCTATTTTATACAGATGAAGAAACTGAGGCCGACAGTGACTTGCCCAAGGTCAAATAGCTAAGAAATATCTGAAGCTGGATTTGAACTCAGGTCTTTCTGATTCCAAGTTCCCTTATTCTCTAAACCATTCCACCAAGCTGCCAATCTGAATCATGCTGCAATAGAATAAATGCTGGATTTAGAGTCAGAGGAGTTGGATTGATTTTTTAATAGTATTTTATTTTTCCAAATACATGTAAAGATAGTTTTCAACATTTATTTGTCTTCCAAATTTTTCTCCCTCCTTCCCTTACTTCCCCTTTCTCCAAGAGAGCAAACAATCTGACCTAGGTTAAATATGTATGATTCTTTCAAACATATTTCCATATTTGTCAGGTTGTGCTAGAAAAATCAGAAAAAAGGCAAAATTCATGAGAAAGAAAAAAATAAGAAATGTGGAACTACTATCCATTGATCTACTTTTAGTCTACCTAGTTTTCTCTCTGGATACAGATGACTTTTTCCATCACAAGTCTATTGGAATTACTTTGAATCACTGCATTGCTGAGAAGAGCCAAATCCATCACAACTGAACATCACATAATTTTGTTGTTACTGTATACAATGTTCTTCTGATTCTGCTCACTTCATTCAATATAATTCATGTAAGTCTTTCCAGGCTTTTCTGAAATCAGCCTGCTCATCATTTCTTATAGAACAATAATATTCCATTATATTCATGTGCTATAATTTATTCAGCCATTTCACAACAAATGGATATCCATTCAATTTCCAGTTTCTTGCCACTACAGAAAGGGCTGCTACAAACATTTTTGCACATGTGGATTCTTTCGCCACTTTTAGGATATCTTTGAGATACAGACCTAGTACTGACACTGCTAGATCAAAGAGTATGCACAATTTTATAGTCCTTTAGGCTTAGTTCCAAATTGCTCTCCAAAATTGTTAGATCATTTCACAGCTTTTCAACAATTCATTAAGGGTTGGACTGAAATTACAATTCTTCCATTTATTATCTTTGTGACCTTGGATGAATTAGTTTATTTCTTAGAGCTATAGTTTCCCTAGTTGTAAAATGGGATGGTTCTAGGTTTCAACTTCTTAAAATTTAGACTAGATTTAGGCTTAGATCAGATATGATATCTCATAACTGAATGTGGGGGTTGCAAAATTAGGATTTATTATCAGTAAATGTTTGCTTTTTATACCTACTTTATAAACCTATAAATCAAGGGTGACAAAAAAATTTCTCAGGCAAAAAAGGGGTCATGAATGGAAAAATTTTTAAGAAACCCTATTTTAGATACCTCTAAGGCCCTTTTAAAGAAAGGGGGAAAACATTTTTAAAGTATCCACCATGTGTCAGATACTGTGCTTGGTCCTTTTATAGATATTATCTCATTTACTTCTCAGAAGAACTCTGTGAGATAGAGGCTATTATCTCCATTTTGCAATTAAGGAATCTGAGGTAGAGAAATATTAAATGACTTATTCCGAGTCATATAACTAGTAAGTATCTAAGGCTAGATTTGAACTCAAGTCTTTCCATCTCTAAGCCCAGACTAAGCTATTCCCTGAGCCATTTATCTGCCTGTATAAGGAGGCTTCAGAAATCTCTAGAGACTTAGGTTGACTGAAAGCTGGATCTAATATAAGTTTTTATACATAGATACTATTTGTACAATTATTTGATATTGATCGAAGATCACATTGTCATATAATTAGAATAAATATATTGATTACACATATAATTAATTATGTATATAGATTGATAGCAATATCTATTATCTCTATAAAATTTTAATGTCTATAACATCTATATAGGAGGCAACTAGATGACTCAGAGGATAGGGCACTAGACCTGGAGTCATGAAGCCCTGAATTCAAGTCCAGCTTCAGGTATTGATTAGCTGTGTTTTCCTCTTGGTTAAGTCACTTAATCTCTATTTTTCTTAATTCACTGGAGAAGGAAATGGCAAACCACTTTAATAAATTTACCAAGAAACCCTATGTACACTTCACAAAGTCATCAAGAATTGGACGTGACTGAACAATAACATTTATATTTGTTATATATGCCATATAGGTCTATATCATCTTTAATTATATCATTCATATTTATCTATATAGCTATATTGCTCTATTTATCCATCTTTTTATTTATCTTCATCCTGAGTGACTTCAGTCTCAGTCCCATTTAACAGGAGACTTTGCATGGAAAAATCTACCATTATGTGGTTTTATTCCCTGACTGCTCCCAACATTGGCAACAGAGAGGAAGCCAACCCAGAAATGTAGTTAACATTTATAGAAAATGATTACATGATAATTTTGTTGTTTATTTGGAAGGAATAACAAGGTGTGCATAGTAGATTTGCAGTTTTATGTATAATCATTTTTTTGTTGTTCTGTATTGTGGAAATACTTGTTTTATTCTATAAATAAAATAAAATAAATGTACCAATCCATAGGGCCATACAGCTGTTGTGTAGTAAAAAGTACTTAGTTGCTGGATTATAATTCTGAATCTTCTACTTGGTGAGGTCACCTAGTAACTTTAAAGCAATATCTCAGGTTTCTAGCTCATGAAATTGTTTTGTTTTTGTTTTTATTAAAGCTTTTTATTTGCAAAACATATGTATAGGTAATTCTTCAACACTGACCCTTATAAAGCTTTCTGTTACAAATATTTCCCCCCCCCCTCGTCCTCACCCCTCCCCTAGATGGCAGGAAGTGTACTACATGTTAATTATGTTAAAATACTTGACAAATCGAATATATGTATACATATTTCCACACATCATTGCTGTGCAAGAAAAATCATATCTACACGAAAAAAAATCAAAGAAAGGAAACACAATGCAAGCAAACATCAATAGAGAGCATGAAAATATTATGATATGTTCCACATTTCATATCCCTCTCTCTGGGTGTATATGGCTTTCTTCACTGAACAATTGGAACTGGTTTGACACGTTTCATTTTTGAAGAGAGCCATGTCCATCAGAATTGATCATCATATAGTCTTGTTGTTGCCATATATAATGATCTCCTGGTTCTGCTCATTTCACTCAGCATCAGTTCATGCAAGTCTCTCCAGGCCTCTCTGAAATCATCCTGCTAGTCGTTTCTTACAGAGCAATAATATTCCATAACATTCATATACCATAATTTATTCAGCCATTCTCCAATTGATGGGCATCCATTCAGTTTCCAGTTTCTAGCCACTACAAAAAGGGCTGCCACAAACATTTTTGCACATGTGGGGCCCTTTCCTTCCTTTAAGATCTCTTTGGGATATAAGCCCAATAGAAACACTGCTGGGTCAAAAGGTTTGCACAGTTTGATAACTTTTTGAGCATAGTTCCAGAATGGTTGGATCTGTTCACAGTTCCACCAACAATGTAGCAGTATCCCAGTTTTCCCACATCCCCTCCAACATTTGTCATTATTATTTCCTGTCATCTTAGCCAATCTGACAGGTGTGTAATGGTACCTCAGATTTGTCTTAATTTGCATTTCTCTGATCAATACTGATTTGGAGGACCTTTTCATATGACTAGAAATAGTTTTGATTTCATCATCTGAAAATTGTCTGTTCATATCCTTTGATCATTTATCGACTGGAGAATGGCTTCAATTCTTGTAAATATGAGACAATTCTCTATATATTTTAGAAATGAGACCTTTATCAGAACCCTTAAATGTAAAGATGATTTCCCAATTTATTGCTTTCTTCCTAATCTTGTCTGCATTAGTTTTGTTTGTACAAAAACTTTTTAACTTTATATAATCAAAATTATCTATTTGGTGTTCAATTAACAGTTCCAGTTCTTCTTTGGACATAAATTTATTCCATCTCCACAGATCTGAGAGGTAAACTATCCTATGTTCCTCTAATTTGCTTATAATATCACTATATCCAAATCATGAACCCATTTAGATCTTATCTTGGTATGTGGTGTTAGGTGTGGGTCAAGCCCTAATTTCTTCCACACTAGTTTCCAATTTTCCCAGCAGTTTTTGTCGAATAGTGAGTACTTATCCTAAAAGCTGGGGTCTTTGGGTTTATCGAACACTAAATTGCTATAGTTATTGCCTAGTTTGTCCTGTGATTCTATCCTATTCCACTGATCGACTACTCTATTTTTTAGCCAGTAGCAAATGGTTTTGATGACCGCTGCTTTATAATATAGTTTTAAATCTGGTACAGCAAGGCCATCTTCATCAGCCTTTTTTTTTT
>JAJPUD010014662.1:21010-40139 GCA_023553655.1 Myrmecobius fasciatus
TTTTTTTTTTTTCATTAATTCCCTTGAAATTCTTAACCTTTTGTTCTTCCAAATGAACTTTGCTACCATTTTTTCTAGAGCTGTAAAATAATTTCTTGGGCGTTTGATTGGTATGGCACTAGATAAGTAAATTACTTTGGGTAGTATTGTCATTTTTATTATATTCGCTCGGCCTACGCATGAACACTTGATGTTTTTCCAATTGACTAGGTCTGAATTTATTTGTGTGGAAAGTGTTTTGTAGTTTAGTTCATATAGTTCCTGACTTTTCCTTGGCAGATAGATTCCCAAATATTTTATACTATCAACAGTTATTTTGAATGCAATTTCTTTCTGTATCTCTTGCTGTTGAACTTTGTTGGTAATATATAAATATGCTGATGATTTATGTGGATTTATTTTTAATCCTGCAACTTTGCTAAAGTTGTGAATTGTTTCTAGTAGTTTTTTAATTGATTCTCTAGGGTTCTCTAAGTATACCATCATGTCATCTGCAAAGAGTGATAATTTGGTTTCCTCATTACCTACTCTAATTCCTTTAATCTCTTTTTCTTCTCTTACTGTCAAAGGTAACATTTCTAATACAATATTAAATAGTAATGGTGACAGGGGGCAGCCTTGTTTCACTCCTGATCTTATTGGGAATGGTTCTAGTTTGTCTCCATTACATATGATGCTTGCTGATGGTTTTAAGTAGATGCTACTAATCATTTTAAGGAAAAGCTCATTTATTCCTATACTCTCCAGTGTTTTTAATAGGAATGGGTGTTAGATTTTATCAAATGCTTTTTCTGCATCTATTGAGACAATCATATGGTTTTTGTTAGTTTGGCCATTAATATAATTGATTATGCTGATAGTTTTCTTAATATTGAACCAGCCCTGCATTCCTGGTATAAATCCCACTTGGTCATAATGTATTATCCTGGGAATGACTTTCTGTAATCTCATTGCTAATATCTTATTTAAAATTTTTGCATTAATATTCATTAGGGAAATTGGTCTATAGTTTTCCTTTTCTGTTTTCACCCTAACTAGTTTAGCAACCAGCTCCATATGTGTATCATAGAAGGAATTTGGTAGTACACCTTCTTTCCCTATTTTTTCAAATAGTTTATATAGTATTGGAATTAATTATTTTTTGAATGTTTGGTAGAATTCACATGTAAATCCATCTGGTCCTGGAGATTTTTTCTTAGGGAGTTGATTAATAGCTCATTCTATTTCTTTTTCTAATATGGTGCTATTTAAATAATTTATTTCCTCTTCTGTTTACCTGGGCAATCTATATTTTTGTAGATATTCCTCCATTTCATTTAGCTTATCAAATTTATTGGCATAAAGTTGGGCAAAGTAACTCCTAATTATTATTCTAATTTTCTCTTCATTGGAGGAAAGGTCTCCTTTATCATTTTTGAGACTAACAATTTGATTTTCCTCTTTTCTTTTTCTAATTAAATTAACTAAAGGCTTATCTCTTTTGTTGGTTTTTTCATAAAACCAACTCTTAGTTTTATTTATTAACTCAACAGTTTTCTTATTTTCAGTTTTATTAATCTCCCCTTTTATTTTCAGAATTTCCAATTTGGTATTTAATTGAGGGTTTTTAATTTGTTTTTTTTTCTAGCTTTTTCAATTTTAAGCCCATTTAAGCCCATTTCATTGATCTTCTCTTTCTGTATAAGCATTTAGAAATATAAAATTACCACTTATAACTGCTTTGGCTGTATCCCACAAATTTTGGTATTTTGTCTCATTCTTGTCATTCTCCTGGATGAAATTAATGATTGTGTCTATGATTTGCTCTTTCACGCATTCATTCTTTAAAATTAGATTATTTAATTTCCAATTAACTTATGGTTTATTTTCTCCTGGCCTTATATCAATGTGGTTTTTATTGCATCATGATCTGAAAAGGATACATTTATTATTTCTGCCTTTCTGCATTTGATTTTAAGGTTTTTGTGCCCTAATACATGATCAATTTTTGTATAAGTTCCATGAACCACTGAGAAAAAAGTAAACTTTCTTCTATCACCATTCAATTTCCTCCAAAGATTTATCATATATAACTTTTCTAACATTTTGTTTACCTCCCTAACTTCTTTCTTATTTATTTTGTGGTTTGATTTATCTAATTCTGAGAGAGCAAGGTTGAGATCTCCCACTAGTATCCTTTTGCTATTTATTTCTTCTTGCATCTCTGTTAGTTTCTCCTCTAGGAATTTGGATGCTATACCACTTGGTGCATATATGTTTAGTATTGCTACCACTTCATTATCTATGGTACCCTTTAGTAAAATATAGTTTCCTTCCTTATCTCTTTTAATGAGATCTATTTTTGCTTTTACTTGATCTGAGATAAGGATTGCTACCCCTGCTTTTTTTTGTTCACCTGAAGCATAACAGATTCTGCTCCAGCCCTTTGCCTTCACTCTGCATGTATCTCTATGTTTTAGATGTGTTTCTTGTAAACAACATATTGTAGGATTCTGGTTTTTAATCCAGTCTGCTATCCAGTTTCATTTTATGGGAGAGTTCATCCCATTCACATTCACAGTTAAAATAACTATATCTGTATTTCTTGCCATCTTATTTACCCAAAGTTATGTTTTTCTCTCTTTTTTCCCCTTTCTCCTTTTCCCCCTCCCCGGTATTTTGCTTTTGATGACCACCTCTCGCAAACAGTCCTCCCTCCTTTAGAGCCCCTCCCCCTTTTTCATCTTTTCCCTAATCCTTCTATTTTCTCTTCTATTAGTCTATCCCTTTCTTTTACTCCTTTCCCTCCTACTTTCCTATAAGGAGGGACAAGTTTTTCTGCGAAACCAAATGTGTCTGATATACTCTTTTAGTAGCTCATAAAATTGTTAAAACAACTTGTAATGGAGATTTGGCAAGCATTCAGACTAAATAAGATGGCATCATCTATGTGTAAAGCTCCCTGAAACAGAGTCTCTTGAGGACTGGAGCATATGTGGATATTCTGTATTGGACTACCACATGGTTGGGGGGCAGCTTTACCCACTTAGTTGCATAGCTGCACAAGCAGTGTTTATAAAATGGCCTGACTCAGCACCAGCTTGGGTTTTTGCAAGATTCATATCTGATCAAGGAGATGACTCCTTCCCTGACAGCATTCTGTAGGGGAGGAGGGTCTTAGGGTTATCTCCTTCCCTTCCCTGAGACTGCATAGCCCCCAGAAATGGGCTGAGTCTTAGGACTTTTGTTTTGTATGTTTTTTTTTATTCTAGATTCAGAGACTGTAGAGTCTGATCCAGCCAACAGACTTGTAAGGGATCCAGAAATCCAAGAATCTGGGCTGGGACTAGCAGGTTGTCCTTGAGGAGAGAAGATCCCGGGAATCTAATACAGCAAAAACCAGCAAAAAACAGCTTTGGCTGTTAACTACCCTGGTTCAAGGTATTTGGTGGATCCACACCCAATAAAAACAATAACTAATGAATTCCCAACAAATGACAGGACAGAACTGATTTAAATTCTATGTAGGAACTGACCTAAGCTAGAACCTCATCCTCCTTTTCCACCCCATCCCATTCAGATGTCCCTGAGATGTTGGGAAATGTTTGTGTACATTTGTTCTTGCTATATTGTTAAAAAAAAAAAAACAGTCTCCCACTGTATCCAGGACCATTTCCAGTCATCCTAATCTATACTTGGCCATTGGACCCAGATGTCTCTGCAGGGGAAACTGAGGCAGGTGACCTTGCCCAGCACTCCCTCACATCCAATTCATTTGCAGGTCACTGCATCACCTCCCTGATTTCACGATCCTCTTCAAGAACCAAAGACAAAACAATTGTCAAAGTAAATAGTCCTGTGTAAGAAGTGAACCCCAGGTTAAAAGGTTAATTAAACTGTAATATCTGCCACTGGGTCCTGAAAATGGAGAAAACAGAGCCAGACAGGCCTTTGAGTCATAGGTAAAGCAGAGACCACCCCTCAACTCCTCAGTGTCTGAGAACCCTGAGGGGGAATGGTAAAATATAAATAATCTGACCCTGAGAAAGTAGGACTGAAGTCAACCATGTTACAGACTCAAACAAGATGATGGATCCAAGTGCTTTGATAAACTAAAATGTAATGCAAGCCTAGCAGTACTGGTGTTAAGAAAAGAAATTGAGTTTCAAACTAACTTTTGAAATCTCCCTCAAATCCATTCATTTGTAGCACCTGGATCACCCTCTTTTACCTGTTTTGTTGTTGGGTCATTTTTCAGTCGTGATTTCATTTGGGGTTTTCTTGGCAAAGATACTAGAGTACTTTCGCATTTCATACTCCAGCTTATTTTATAGATGAGAAAACTGAAGCAAATAGGGTTCATTGACTTGCCCAGTGGTAAATACAGGTAATAAATTTTGGTTGATGATATATGGTGGTGATGACAAGATGGTGGATGATAATGATGTTGGATATGAACTCAGGTAATCTTAACTCCTCCAGGCCTAGTGCTCTATCTATTGTCCCATCTAGTTACCCCTTTTCCAGGGAGGTCCTCTGGAATAGCTAACCTAGATTCAAAGTATTTTGTGGGTCTACATGCACTGAAAGAAATAGCTAATGAGCTCCTGACTATGTGCTTGCTTTTTCAGTAATCAGCCAGAGAATACAACTGATTCAAAGCAAATGCATTTATTTTTTAAAAAAATTTTTTAATTAAAAAAAATTTTTAAAAAAGTATTTTATTTTTACCAATACATACAAAGAGAGTTTTCAACATTCACATTTGCAAAATCTTGTTTTTTGAATTTTTTGCTCACTCTCTCCGAGGACTCCCCTTCCCAAGACAGCAAGCAATCTGATATAGATTAAATATGAAAGCAAATGCACTCATTGAAGTAATATTTTAAGAAAATTTACAGTGTGGAATAAGCACCCCTACCCCATCCCTCTATCCAAAAAAGAAATTAAGACACACTCTCCCACAAATATACATTAGAGTCAAGTGAACAGACTTAAATATCATGAATAAATTGTGCAAACAAGGAGACTATATGAGAAGGGGGAGCACATACTTCTGGTGCTGCAGGCTCACCATTGTGTTTTCCCTCTTCTTTGTATGGTGTTTCCACTGGATTAAGCTCTGCTAGTTTCAAGGTGACAATCTAGCATATAATCTCTTCTAGAAAGTTATTCTTCTGATGCTGAGTGAAATGGGCAGAGCCACGAGAACATTGTACACAGGAATAGCAAGATTTTGTGATGATCAACTATGATTGACAACTCTTCTCAGCAATGTGGTAATGCAGGACAATTCCAATAGACTTGGGTTGGAAAATGCCATCCACATCCAGAGAGAGTATTATGGATGCTGAATGCAGATCAAAGCATATTATTTTCACCTCTTTTTTGTTTGCTTTTTCTTTCTTGTGATTTTCCCTTTTGTTCTGATTTTTCTTTCACAACATAACTAATATGAAAATATGTTTTAAATGATTATACTCATATAACCTGTATCAGGTTGCTTACAGTCTTAGGGAGATGAGAGTTAAGAGAGTGAGGGAGAAAAAAAATTGGAATTTAAAAACTTCTAAAAATGAATATTGTAAACTATTTTTACATGTAATTAGAAAAATAAAATATCATTGAATTTAAAAAATTATTCTCATGGTATCTGTAACATGCTAGTCCTATAGTTTACCTGAGTGTTACTCTGATAACTGTTGGGTCATCACTCTGCTAAGTGCTATTCTCTGCTAATATATTCTGGGCTCCTCTCCTTGGAATCATCTAAGGCACTAGACTATGGAGGCTTTCAGTTGGGGTTATTTAAGTTATCTAAGGATAATGCTTGTCCCATCATACCAACTCAGCTTCAGTTGACTAGGTTATGATGTCTAGAACCTCTCCCTGACAATGGTCTTCTATGATCAGCTTCCATACTCAATTAACAAAAACCAGGCAAAAGACTTTAATACTGACTATTGTTATTGTTAAGTCATTAAGTCATGTTTAGCGCTATGACCCCATTTAGAGTTTTCTTGGCAAAGATATTGTAGTGATTTGCCATTTCCTTTTCTAGCTCATTTTACAGCTGAGGAAACTGAGGCAAAGAGGGTTAAATGATTTGCCCAGGCTCAGACAGCTAGTAAGTGTCTGAGGCTGGATTTGAGCTCATTAAGATGAATCTTTCTGATTTCAGGGATGGAATTCTATCCACTGAGCCACAAAAATGTTCTAAAAGTTACTAGGTAAACCATACACACACTCATACACACACTCACATACACATATACCCACACATTTACACATAATACACAGATGTTTACATATATATCTTTATATGCATGTATGTATATATATATTTGCAAAGCAGAAAACTGAGGTGAAGAAGTTAAATGATTTGCCCAGGATTACACAGTAACAAGGGAAAGAAAGGGTTATGAAATAGAAGAACAAATCTTGAGCTTGATCTCTATTTCTGCTCTTAATTATGCGTATCTAGGAAAAGGAAGATTATTCTTCTTCTTTCCAGTGGATTTGTTTCAAGATCTTAGGTGGAACTTTTTTTTTGCCTACCAAAAACAAAATAGGTCTAAGAATTCAGTATTATTGTTCAGGAGCCTTGAACTTGGAATTCATCAGGAACTTCTTTCCTTCAGGAAACTCAGTCCAAGATCTCCTACACTCAGTAATTTCTCTTCCAGCTGCTATTTTATATAATTCTGACACTGCCTTTCTCAAGGCTGATCTCTCAGTTGTCCTCACTGCGCTATTTATGGCCATAAATACTCAAGACAAGGAGACATACTCCCATCTCAAGTGTGTTAGTAAGGGTCGCTTTGATGCCTTGTATAAGAAAAAATATTCAAAGTCAGAGCAAACACCTCATCCTCTAACATGGTTAAATTGCCTGGACTACTCCTGGTCATTTCCCTTAACGTAAAACTCCCTGAAGTGCCATTTCTTTCTTTGGGTTTCTTGGCAGACATACTCCTATAGACAACAGGAACCAACTCCCCCTTTTGGAGCTGTTTATAAGTCATTTGTCCTTCAAACTTGAAACCATTTTGGGCACCTGACCAGAGCAGTGACAGTTTAAATCCCTGTTACTTTTTATGCATGACAGCTCTATGAAAAAGGCATAGCATTTACTTTAGCAAATTTGGAAATGGGCATTGGTGAACTGATCAAAGTCTGTAAATATCAAGGGTAAAAAAACTGATCTCAACATTATTAATCTGGTAACATGTTGCTGAAATGCATACATCAACCTTTGGAAAGAATGGGACTCTGGGGTCAGCTTGGACCTAGGTTATAGAAGGATTCCTTATTTTTTGTACTCTGAGAATAAAATGATCAAGCACTCCCACACAGCTCTCCTGACCCTCCACTGCCTAGACTCCAGAGACAGTTGAAGCATGAAAAATGGCTTTTATATTTGGGGGACTTTTCAGATAGACACAGTAAGTAGGAATCTATAGACTGAAGATTATAAAATTTAGTTAGAAGGAACTCTAGTCATCTAGTCCAACTCCACTACCTAATTAAGGTAAGTCTTCCCAGCCCAATCCTTCCAGAGTAGATTCAACAGATGTTGGTGGGAGTGAGCATCACATCAAGGGCTATGTTTGCTACCCAAAAAAGGATATTTTTAGACCCTCTGTTTTAGGCACTTGCAATGTAGTAGGGGAAGAAAACTAGGAACAGCAGTTCAATGCAGTGGAAAGGTCTAGGCTTAGAGCCAAAACCTATAAAATGAATTCTAATTTTGATTCGGGCTTCTATTTAATGCAATGGGCAGAGTACTAGTCACAGAGTCAGGAAGATTCATTTTCCTGAGATCAAATCCGACCTCAGACACTTAACTACATATGTGACCCTGGGCAAGTTACAACCCTATTTTCCTTAATCTTTTCATATGTAAAAATGAGCTAGAGAAAAAAATGGCAAACTATTCTAATATCTTTGTCAAGAAAACTCTAAATGGATTCATGAAGAGTCAGACCCAGCAACCAAGTACAAAGTACTTTTTTCTTCCAATTAACTTGAGCAAGGGACTTTCTTTCTTGGGGCCTCAGTTTCCTTAATCCACTGAATGAAGGGGTTCAATCTGGTGATTCCAAAGTTTCCTGCCAACACTAATAGTTTAGTGGTGTGTAGCATAAGCCTCAATATCAGAAGGCCAGTTCTATTATCTAGTTTAGTCTCCATAGAATACTTCAGTTCCCTGAGAGAATTGGGAAATCTCTCCTCTCTGCCATTAATTTCCCCTTGTTTTCCCTATTTTAGGAGTCCAGTAACTAGCACCCCACTTCCATTTAACTCTTAAAGATCAGACTTGTTTTTATGAGGGGATATTTACTTCAAAGATAACAAGACTAAACATCCAAATATTTATCTCAGTTCTTCAGGGGCATAATGTCTTCTAGGCTCACAACTCAAACTAGGCTCACAGCTTAATTAAATTCTTATATGGTATTTTTTCCTCATGAAGCTCAAATCCAAACTCCCAGTGTTTCCCCTGTTGAACTGGCTATTATATGTCTTTGAATCCTAGACTCCTGGATCCTTGTGGCCCAAGTTTCTGTGTTGATGACCCTCCTGCCTACACCTATAACTGAAAATGGCTTTGGGGGAAAAAAACACTAGGAGAGAATTCTGGGAAGATAGTGGAATAAGTCAGAAAATTCCAAGCTCTCCAGATTTCCTCCAAACAAGACAAAATAGTGCCTCAGGGGCAAATATAGAGTAGTAAAAATAAAAAAGAGTTGGGGCAAAACAGTGGTCCTCCTGGGATAACTGGAGATCTAAAGAAAAATACCAGGACAGAAATTTGCCCCAAGTAAAGTGTAAGCATCTCCAGGCTAGTTCTGTAGAAACAGCAAGCTTGTGAACCCTAGGGCCAGCTGGATTAGGAGGTAGCCTTGGCCCCAGCCACAGGAATTCTCACTCTCTGGATAGTGTGAGGAGTAGGGCATCTGAGCCAGGAAAGATTAGGGGAACCTTTGCTGCTAAGGAATACTAGACCCAGCTGTGCTGCCGAGAAGTGATTCTGAATGAGAATGAAACAGCACACACCTAGTCAATGCAGAAGCAGTGGGGCAGGGATGCTACTGGTTGTGGGCACTTATAGGAGGGTAAAATTCTTAGTTTGGGTTCCACAATAGAGGGGAGGATTGAAGGAGGACTTGAGGTTAGAGACACCCCAGGACTAGAGGTGATTGTAATAACAAGCTTATATATAAAATGTATGTATACACACACACATATATAAATGCATATATAATGCATAAATAAAGATGTATTTAAATAAATGGTCTAAGGATAAAGAACTCAATCAATATGGCTGATATATGATACAGTTTCTTTATTTTTCTTTTAATTAAATGTACTTTAGCTTTAACTTTGTCTGAGATCAATTATTACTAGTTCTGTTTTTTAACCTACTAAATTCTACTCCTGATCATTATTTTTATGTTTGTGTATATCTCTTATTTCCTATCCTATTTCTGACTCCTGCATTACTTCTACCCATAATTTAACCTATCCTGCATCCAAGGATCTTTCCTTTATTCTCTCCCTCTACCCTTTACCCCCTTTTTGTCCCATTCCCATTAATCTATACACCCTTCTATGCTCCCCCATCTTAAACACTACCTTTTTTTATAGACTTAGAAGACTTTCCCTTATAGAAATGTGTATTGTTCCTTCTTTCCTTCTTAACCTATTCCCTATGTGAGTAGAATTCCATAACTACCAGCCCTCTCCCCTTCTAATTATTTTGTGTCAGTTATTGCTCTCACATCTCATTCATATAACAATTACTCTTTTTACCTTTTCCTACACAGTTTTATTTTTAGAATCATAATGCTCAGCTCTACCCCAATCTTTCTTTTGAACTATTAAATTACAAATAAGAATCTTATACATATAGTTTACTTTTTTACGTATAAAACATTGTTGTATAAAACATGTTTACCTTATATTTCTTTTGGAACTTATATGTCAAAATTTTTTTTTTATTAAGTTCAGCCCCTTTTGCTACAAAATTCTAAAAGTCTGGCAATTCATTGGATGTAGATTTTTTTTTTCATTCAGGATTATGCTTAACTTTGCTGGGTGTGATATTTTTAGCCACAATCTCATTTCTTTTGGTTTTTAATATATAGTGTTCCAAAATCTGTGGTCTTTTAATATCATTGCTGCTAGGTTTTGTGTGATTTTAACTGTTGTTCTGTAGTATTTGAATAATTTTTTTTTGTTGCTTGTAATATTTTTTCCTTGATTTGGAGATTTTGAAATTGAATCCAAAATCTTTTTTTTTAGATTTCTTTTAAAAATATATTTTATTTCCCCCCAATTACACGTAAAACCCTTTTTAACATTTACTTTTAAAATTTTCTTTTAGTCCAAAATTCATTCTTCCTTTTTTCTCCTCCTACACATACAATGTTCTCCTGGTTCTGGTTGGTTCACTTTGTGCCAGTTCATGTAAATTTTTCTAGCTTTCTCTGAAAGCATTCTGCATATCATTCTTATAGCACAGTAGCATTCCATTAAAATCATATACCACAACTTGTTCAGTCAATTGATTGGCATCCCCTTAGTTTCCAATTCTTTGCCACTACAAAAAGAGCTGCCATAAATTCTTTTGTACAATTTGTTCCTCTTCCCCTGTCCTTCTTTCAAAATTTCTTTGGGATATAAACCCAGTAGTGGTATTGCTGTATCAGAGAGTATGTATAGTTTGGACTAATTGATTTCTAATGTCTTTCAGACTTGGTATTCTATAAGTGTCTTGACTCTCAAAAAAAAGCTGCTTTCATTCTTGAGTATAGCTATACAGTGACCAATAACATTTTTTACACTCACAATATTGATAACTCACGTCTATCATTGATTTATTTACCTTGAATACCATCCTATCTGCTAGTCTGTGCTTTTTAAAGATTCAGCACTCAGCTTAATTTTTCCAATATACCTTCTACTGATCTAGATAATACCCTAGTATCACTCTTGGTATGAAACAAATTTATTTTCTGATAGTACTATTGTTATTAATGATGGTCATCAACATAGTGTTCTTTTTCTTTTTTTCTTTGTCAATAGTATCTAATTTTCCCGATAACATGTAAAGGTAGTTTTCAACATTCATTTTTATAAGATTTTGAGTTCTATATTTTTTCCCTCCCTTCTTTAATTCCTGCCTCCTCAAAACAGCAAACAATCTGATAAAGGTTATTCATGTACAATAATTTTAAACATATTTACATATTAGTCATGTTGTGAAGGAAAAATCAGAACAGAAAGGAAAACTCATGAGAAAGAAAAAAACAAACCAAAGAAGATGAAAATGATAGCTTCAATCTGAGTTCAATCTCCATAGTTCTCTCTCTGGATGTGGATGACATTTTACATCCCAAGTCTATTAGAATTGTCCTGGATCACCACATTGTTGAGAAAGGCTAGGTCATAACACAATCTTGCACTTACTGTGTACAATGTTCTCCAGGTTCTGCTCATTTGAATCAGCATCAATTCGTGTAAGTCTTTCCAGGCTTTTCCAAAATCAACCTGCTTTGTTATAGAACAATAATATTCCATTACATTCATATGCCATAACTTATTCAGCTATTCCCCAACTGATGAGAATCTACTTAATTTCCCGTTCCTTGCCACCAAAAAAAAATCTGTTAACAAACATTTTTGCATATCATAGGTCCTTTTCCTTCTTTTATGATCTCTTTGGGATACAGACTCAGTAGTGACACTGCAGAATCAAAGGATATGTACAATTTTATAGCTTCTTGGGTATAGTGTGGATCCAAAATCTTAAGAAAGAAAATGACTCCTTGAAAATTAGAATTGGAAAAGGAAAGCCAGTGAAGTTAATTTTTTTTTAAAGGACATGGATACAAGTTTATTTACTGCTCAGAAACTTGATTTAAATAAGACCTAAGGGAAGAGGAAACATAGCATAAAAGTAATGCACAATAAACAAACACTAAGGCTGCCATAACAATAAAGACACTATAACAAACAAACAAACAACATACAACATATGTAATAACAACTCTGAAGAAGCATCAACATCTGAATTTCTTGGCTGGGAGAATCCATTCTTATAACTATTCAGAGTTTTGAGTAGGAGGCATTGCTAAGCAAGCTGTACAGTACTTCCTAGTTGAATTATCAAAGTCCTTTTCTACTAAGGGGTTTTTATAGGCTGAGAACAAAGAAGGCACTACACTGAGTATTCTCATTTGATTTGTGATTCTTGAGCTGGAATAGCCTCCCAGATATAAGATACTTCATCACAAGAAGCTCACTAAGGAGAATATTTGTTCATTCCTTTAGGAGGACTATGTTTGGTTTTTTTTTCTCGTAAATTTATTTTTTTTTAGTATACATTACTTTATGAATCATGTTGGGAGAGAAAAATCAGTGCAAAAGGGAAAAACCCTAGGAGAGGCGAAAAAAACAGAAAAAAGAAGTGAGCATAACATGTGTTGATTTATATTCATTCTCCTTAATTCTTTTTCTGGATGCAGATGGCATTTTCTGTCCAGTCTATTGAAATTCCTTTAGATCACTGAACCACTGAGAAGAACCAAGTCTTTCATAGTTGATCATTGCACATTCTTGATGTTATTGGGTATGATATATTTCTGGTTCTCCTTGTTTCATTCATCATCAGTTCACATAAATCTTTCCAGGTCTTGCTAAAATCAGCTTGTTCATCAATTTTTATATATATTATCATCATATAACACAACTTGTTCAACCATTCCCCAATTGATGAACATCTTATTTTCCAATTCTTTGCTACCACAAAAAGAGCTGCTACAAACATTTTTGCACATATGGGTCCTTTTCCCTCCTTTAAGATTTCCTTGGGATACAGACCCAGTAATGGCACTGCTGGGTCAAAAGGTATGCACAGTTTTATAGCTCTTTGGGCATGGATCAAAAATACTCTCCAGAATGATTGGATCATTTATTATATAGGATTTCTTGGAATGGAAATCCTCTCATATTCTACTGTGTATATGGAAATATATATTTCTTTTTTTCCTTTTCCATTTAAGTTTTAAATGAAAAAATCCATCAAGCCCATTTCTTTTTTTTTCTTTTTTTTGCTAAGGCAAGTGGGGTTAAGTGACTTGCCCAGTGTAACACATCTAGGAAGTTTCTGAGACTAGATTTGAACTCAGCTCCAGGCTCAGCACTCTCTCCACTGTCTCACTTGGTTGCTCTAATCATGGCACAGGACAATGCAAAGTGTTTATGATGTGCCAGTTTGATGGTGTATTGTGTGAAGTAGGTCCTCCAACATTTTTGATGTGGGTGGCACCATCTTAAGTGATCTAGGCATGTTCCAGACCTTCATTATATGTAAAAAGTTAAATAATAATACAAGACAGGTTTGTTTGTAGTTAAGGTGCAAATGATGATACAAATACTGTGCTCTTCAAAATACAAAAAAAAATTACAACTTCGATAGTCTTTCCGTGATTCTGTAGTGCATGTGTCTTCTAAATAGCTCCCCTTCATCCTAATTCTTTCCAAGGCTTGTCTCCCTCATCTAATTCTGTGGATCAGGTGCAATTCCCTAAGGTCCCTTGCTTTCTTCTCTCTTGCTCAATTGGGCTGTGTTTACAAGGCAAAGTCAATATTTGACACTTCTCTTATTAACTGACTTGGCATAAACACCAGACTGGGTAATTCAGACCATAGAAAAACATAAATAAGTAAGTAAATTTATATGTTGTACAAGCCCCATTATGGATTTTTTTTGCTTGATTTTTTTTCAAGTCAAATTATATTATAGAATGTTCTGCTATAAAACTTCAGGGAATGACAGTTTAAAGTTGAAGAGGAGAGGTAAGAAGAAAGCAGGGAGGAGAGAATAAATGATGCAAAAAGAAGTTTATGGTTTGGTCTTTCAGTTAACTAGATGGTATGAAAGGTCAAAGTACTTCCATAAATACTCCAGAAATTATGTAAAAATTGACTAATGATCAAGAAATTTAAAGAGAAATATTAATAAATTTCATATAGTCTAGAACTATACCAAAAGATAGCCAGAAACCTCAATCACTAGAAAACAGATCTGTCAAGGAAATCATTATGCAGTTATAACTGAAAGCAAGCAGAACTACCTGACTGTAGTGTTTTATCTATAGCAATATCTTGACAGGGACAGCATGAGAGGTAAGGAAGTCAACAGTAGCACTTGACCAATGATGCTCCTGAAACTTGAAGCAAAACCCTGACTGAGTGGCTGTCCACAGAGCTCTGAATAGAGAACTTGAGCCTTGTTAGAATGCTACATGCAGACACAGAGGGAAAATAGAAGCCAAGGTAGGATCCCAGAAAACTGAGGTCAAATTTCCATCTATATATGTGAATAGAGGACTAGAATCTGGTCTTGCCACAAAATTCCAACTTAGAAATTGAAGCTAGACATGAGTAAACAGAAGAAGTAAACATTATGAAGAAATCTTAAGGATCAAAAAGTGCTCAAGATAAGATTAGAAGAGTGTAATTGTATAATATAGCAACTTGACAAACAGAACCTCAGAGGAAAAATGTCTTGGACACAGTCTATAATATAAGCACTTGGCAGAGAAATAAAGCAAGTTATTAAAAATGAAATAAGAACACAAGAAGAAGGCAGAGCCAAGATGGAAGAGAATAGACAGGACTTTGCCTCAGTTTTCCCTGGATTTCCTCAAAATCAACACTAGATCAATCTCTAAATGGATTTCATAGTGACAAAATCCACAAATATTTGGAGTGTAACAAATTTCCAGCAGAAGATATCTTGGAAGGACTTCAGGAAAGGTCTGTCTGCTGGGATGGCATAGCACAGGCACAGCACATGGAGGCCCAGGGAAGCCCAGGTTTGAGTAGTGAATCTAGTGGGAGACTTGTAATCAAAATACAGGCTACTCTGTCCTGGTTCAGAAGGCCAGTGGATCAGCAGACTGGTTGTGAGACCTCCAGTGTAATTACAGATGGCAAATAATGAGCCATGAATCCCAGTATAATAGGTGGGACTTGGCCGAGCCCACTGAAAGCAGTGGGGAAGCTTGCAGCACTGGCTCCATGGCAGCATGAAACCCCTGTCACACTTTAGAGGAAACTCAGTATAATCTTCCCTCTGCTCCCTAACCTTTAAAAATGAGCAAAAAAGTAAAAAGAGTTCTGAGCATACATAGGTATTAAGGATAAAGGAAAAAACAGAACCCAAACCCTGAGGACACTAAAGATAAAACACTTCCAGATGAAGCTTCAAAAGGGTATATGAACAGGTCTCCAACTCAAAAGGCTCTCTTGAAAGAATTAAAAAATGATCTTAAAAGAGAGAAGAAAAATGGGAAAGGAAATGAAAGCTTTGCAGGAAAGTTTGGAAAAGGAAACAAGAAATTGGCTGAAGAAAACAACTCCTTAAAATATAGTTGGTGAAATGGAAAAAATATATAATGAAGAAAGCAACTTTTAAAAAATACATTTGATGAAATGAAAAAAAAAGAGAACAACTATTTAAAAAATAGAATTGGTGAAATGAAAAAAAATCTAATGAACAAAACAAATCCTTTAAAAGTATAAATGGTCAAATGCAAAAGGAGGTAAAAAAGCTAACTGAAGAAAATAACTCACTAAAAATTAGAATTGGACAAAAGGAATGACTTACTCAAGTCTGAGTAAGTCTCATTCCTGAGTTATCAAGACTCAGGCAAAAAAAGTAAAATACCTCATTGGAAAAATGACTTACCTGGAGAATAAATCCAGGAGAGACAATCAAAGAATTATTGGACTACCTGAAAACGATGATGAAAAAAGATCCTGGACAGCATCTTGCAAGAAATTAGCAAGGAAACACACCTGTCAGATTGGCTAAGATGACAGGAAAAGATAATGATGAATGTTGGAGGAGATCTGAGAAAACTGGGACACTGATACATTATTGGTGGAACTGTGAATAAATCCAACCATTTTGGAGAGCAATTTGGAACTATGCTCAAAAAGTTATCAAACTGTGCATACCCTTTGACCCAGCAGTGTTTCTATTGGACCTATATCCCAAACAGATCTTAAGGGAGGGAAAGGGATCCACATGTGCAAGAATGTTTGTGGCAGGCCTTTTGTAGTGGAAAATGAGTGGAAGCCCATCAGTTGGAGAATGGCTGAATAAATTATGGTATATGAATGTCATGGAATATTATTGTTCTGTAAAAAATGACCAGCAGGCTGATTTCAAGGAGGCCTGAAGAGGCTTGCATGAACTGATGCTGAGTGAAGTCAGCAGAACCAGGAGATCATTGTACATGGCAACAATAACATTATATGATGATCAATTCTGAAGGACATGGTTCTCTTCAATAATGAGATGTTTCAAACCAGTTCCAGTTGTTCAGTGATGAAGAAAGCCATATATACCCAAGGAGAGGCCTGTGGGATCTGAGTCTGGATCATAATGTAGCATTTTCACACTCTCTATTGATGTTTGCTTACATTATGTTTTACTTCTCAGGTTTTTTTTCCTGTACAGCAAGATAACTGTATAAATATATATACACGTATTTGATCTGTCAAATATTTTAACATAATTAACGTGTATTAGACTTCCTGCCATCTAGGGGTGGGGGTGAGGGGT
Organism: Myrmecobius fasciatus; assembly: GCA_023553655.1. Lineage (NCBI taxonomy): Eukaryota > Metazoa > Chordata > Mammalia > Dasyuromorphia > Myrmecobiidae > Myrmecobius > Myrmecobius fasciatus. The sequence goes on from JAJPUD010014662.1 coordinate 37,635, forward strand.
AAGAGGTAAAAATTTGTAACAGAAAGCTTTGCAAGGGTCAATGTTGAAAAATTATCTATGCATATGTTTTGCAAATAAAAAGCTTTAATAAAAAAAGAAATTAACAGGGAAAACTGCCCTGATATCCTAGAGGCAGAAGGTAAAATAGACATTGAAAGAATGTACCAATAACCCCCTGAAAAAGACCCCAAAATGAAAAGTCCAAGGAATATTGTGGCTAACTTCCAGAATTGCTAGATCAAGAAGAAAATACTGCAAGCAACCAGAAAGATACACTTCAAATATTAAGGAGCCACAATTAGGATTGCTCAGACCCTAGCAGCTTTCACTTTAAAGGATAAATGGGCCTGGATTATGATATTACAATGGACAAAGGAGCTTGGACTACAATCCAAGAATCAACTACCCAGCAAAACTAAACAGTGTTTTTCAGGGGAAAGATGAACATTCAATGAAATAGGGGATTTTCAATTATTTTTTATGAAAAGAACAAAGCTGAACAAAAAAATTTGATCTTCAAATCAAGAGAAGCATAAGAAATAAAAAAATAAAAAAACTGTGTTTTTTAAAGGTTAAAATGTTTACATGATATGTGTAACTCTTGAGATATGTGTAACCTATCTTTGTTAGGGATATACTTAGAGGATGTAGGTATAAATTGACTTAAATGTGATGATATAAAAAAGAAATTAGGGATGGAAAAGGTATTGTCTTGGAAGAAGAGGAATGGGGAGGTAAAATGGGGTAAATTACATCACATGAAAAGGCAAAAAAAACCACCGCTTATAGATGAGGGAAAGAAGGGGGGGGGAGAAGCATTGTTTGAACCTTAATCTCATTGGATTTGGCTCAAAGAGGGAATATCATAAATATTTAGTTTGATATAGAAACTTGTCTCATCCTATCGGGATATAGGAGGGGAAAGGAGAAAGGTAAGGGGGAACTAATACAAGGGAGCGCAGAACTAGAAGGGGAAAGGGATAGGAAAGTGGGGAGTGACAAAAAAAGGAGGGCAAATTGAGGGAGGCAGTGATCAGAAGCAAAACACAGGTGAAGAGGGAAAGAGAGAAAAGTATAATTTGGTAAAGATAGAATGTCAGGAAATGCAGAGATAGTAATTTTAAATATGAATGTGAATGAGATGAACTCTCCCACAAAACTGAAGTAGTAGCAGAGTGGATTAAAAGCTAGAATCCTACAATACAATGTTTACAAGAAACACATTTGAAGCAGAGTGATACATTCAAATTAAAAGTAAAAAGCTGAAGCAGAATTTATTATGCCTCAGCTGAAGTAAATAAATAAATAAATAAATAAAGCAGGGGTAGCAATTCTGATCTCAGATCAAGCAAAAGCAAAAATAGATCTAATTAAAAGAGATAAGGAAGGAAACTACTGTGATAGCATGCAAATTCCAAGATGAGATGAGCAAAATTGAACTAGATAAATCTAACCACAAAAAACCAAACCAAAATAAAAAGAAGAAAGAAGTTAAGGGGGTAAATAAAATTCTAGAAAAGTTAGACTTTTAGAGAAAATTGAATGGGTACAGAAAGGAATATACTTTTTTTTTCTCAGCAGTACACAGAATCTACACAAAAATTGACTATGTATTAGGGCATAAAATCTCGCTATCAAATTCAGAAAGGCGGAAATAGTAAATGTATCCTTTTCAGATAGTGATGCAATAAAAATTATGTATAATCAAGGACCATGTAAAAATAGACAAAAATTAATTGGACACTAAATAATCTAATTTTAAAGAATGAGTAGGTGAAACAACAAGCCATAGAAACAATCAATAATTTCATCCAAGAGAATGAAAATAATAAGTAACATACCAAAATTTATGGCAAGCAGCCAGAGCAGTTCTTAGGAAGAATTTTATAACTCTAGATGCTTACATGAATAAAATAGAGGAGAAGAACAATAAACTGGGCATGCAACTAAAAAAAATGAGAAAAAGAACAAATTAATCCCTCCCAATTAAATATCAAGTTATAAATTCTGAAAATAAAAGGAGTGATTAATAAAATTGAAAGTAAGAAAATTACTGGATAAACCAAATTAAGAGTTGGTTTCACCAGGCTCGGGGCAGAGCCAAGATGGCAGAATGCAGACACGACTCTCTGTGATCTCCTCTGATCCTCCCTCAAACCAAGAACAGATTAAGCCTCTGAACTGGTTCTGGAGTGAAAGCTCCCTCAAATACTTGGAGTACAACACATTTCCATCAAAAATTACCTTGGAAGAACTCCGGAGCAAGTTTGTTTTGGACGGACAGGGGATTGAGCCACTAGCTGTGCTCAGGTGGTGGCACACAGCCGGGGTAGGATACAGGGGCTGGGACAGAGCGTGGAAGATTCTAAGCACCCAGGAAGTCCCTGGGAGACGCTTGGACCTCTTTGCTCTGCTTGCAGGCAGGTGCTTTGGCAGATCTGCCTTTGGTAAAAGGTGGAATAAGAATAACTGGGAACTCGGACCTGGCCCAACCAGCCCCACACC
>JAJPUD010014663.1:0-40139 GCA_023553655.1 Myrmecobius fasciatus
AAAAAAAAAAAGAACACAAGCTCTCAAATGAGTGCTGAACTTGGAGTCAGTGAACTTAGACCTAATTAATGGATAAATTAATTTTTGCTCTGCCACTTACTATCTGACCTTAGGTAAGTCATTCAGTCTCTCTGAGATTTAATTTCCATGTCTGTAAAATGAGGGGATTGGATGAAATTCTTTTCCAAAACAATCTATAATCTGAATCTTTTGTCTCTTTCTTTACCCCCAAAGAATCCAGGACAGTGTCCTGTTTGTTTGTTAAGTAACTCCATCATATTCTTTCACCCAAATAACCTCAAATATTCAGCAAAAGCTAAGTATGAGAAAGAGAAACATAGCTTAGGCAGTGAACTGCTGCTGGGCCAAAGAGGGAGTGACTAGTGACTCACTCTTTTCCACTAGAATTTTAAGCTATTAGAAATTTTAGAGGCCATTTAATATAACATCATCTTATAGGTACAGAAACCAACTTACAAATACAGAATTGCTGTGAAGAAAAGCCCTAGATGAACAATTATTATAGTTCCATCTTCACTATTGATTGCTGTTTGAGCAAATCTTTTTCTAGGTCTATTTCCTCTCTTTTGAAATAAAGGAAGAAGACTAGATTACTTCTAAGGTCCCTTTCAATTCTGACATTCAAAGGTTCTGTGAACCCGTGGGTCCTTCCCCAAACTATCTTTTTACTAATTTGCTCAAAAGTGAGAGGTGAAGTATCAGACTGGTCAAGGCAAATCCAGAAGGACCATAAGCATTATGCTTTAAAAAGTGGGTCTGGGAAGGAAATACATACATATCCTGAGCTCTTTCCTGATATCCTCCTACCCAAAAAGTCCCCGAATTTTTTCAGGCCCCGCCCACGATCCTGCCTCTTTTCGAGCCCAAGCTCCTCCTTTCAGCACCGTGATAGGGACAGCTCCCGGAGTCTTGGTATTGTCTTCAGTAGCAAAGTGGGGCTAACCCAGCAGGACCTCAGGGGAGCTGCGGGTGGAGGTTAAAGCCCGCAGCTCCCCTGCACCTTGACGGGGATAGGGAAAGCCCTCCTTTTGGAGGTGGTATCCACTTAACTCCGGGAACCTGCAGCCTCTGGCTGTTCGACTGACAGAAGTCGGAGGATCAGGATTCCGGGCTCCTGGGCCCATGCAGTCAAAGGATGCCGATTCGCAGGGGGCATGTGGCGCCACAGAACACTTACCTGGACACAATCATTCGAAAATTCGAGGGTCAGAGTGAGTGTGCAAGAGTTTGTAAACCTTTGAGGGTAGAAGGGTTTTCTGGGAGGGTTAATGGTCGGGAGGCGGGAGGAATCAAGAAGGTTGAGGGGAATGGGAAAGTTCCAAAATGCAAGGAACAGAGAAAGAGGAAAGCAGGAAAGAAGTGTTCTGTGTCCTGGGATGCTCTCTATAACTCTTCCAAGTGAGTGGGAGTGGGGGTAAGTAGAATGCTGCCTGTTTCAAGCTCCTGAAACCCCAGAAATCTATCCTGTTTCCCCATGCACTATCATCCCTAAATTTTTTCTCCAGTTGTGGAGAGCAGAGAAAGGAGACTCTCCTCTCTATGGTCAATTGTTTTTTTTTAACAAATAAAATGTAATATTTTGATTAAATTCAACAAAAATTTATTATTCAGCTGACATCATGCACAAGAACAGTGTCTTTGCCTCTCTCTCTGTCAATTTCCCTCTTTTCCCAGGAATCAACCCCTCTGGGGGATCCTATAGCTCCCACATTCCTCTCCCCTAATAAACTCTTCATCTCGTTACCCACGCTTCTCCCTGACACATTTTTAGTCACTACCTATTAATTCCAACCTGGCTGATACCCACAACCTTTCTCCCATTTTTGATCCTCTATTCCCTTGCCCCTTTCCCTATCCTATTTATTAACCCCAACTCATCTCCCAACCTCAGTCCCAAGCACTGACCTCCTCTTACTTCTTAGGCCGAAAGTTCCTGATCGCCAATGCTCAGATTGAGAACTGTGCCATCATTTATTGCAATGATGGATTTTGCCAGCTCTTCGGCTACTCCCGAGTGGAGGTGATGCAGCGACCCTGTACTTGTGACTTCCTCACTGGTCCTGATACTCCACCGAGTGCTGTGACCCAACTAGCACAGGCTCTACTGGGAGCTGAGGAAAGAAAGCTGGAGATCCTCTATTATAGAAAGGATGGTAAGGTCAGGGCCCCTGTTGGAGTGGAGGGAAAAGGATAGGGTCATGCTGAGCCTCGATTCCTCCTCTTTTAGAAATGAGAACATTAAACTAAATAATTCCTAAGGCTTTCTCCAGTTCTAGATTTCTCTGAGCTTTAAGGTGATATGTTCAAGTAGTCAAAGACTGAGTTGGGAGAATTGGAGCAGGGATCTAGGGTCAGCAAGATGAGGAATTCTGACATTGGTCCTTGATCTGGGATATAGAGATATAGTGAAAAGAATTCTGAATGTAGAATTGGAAAACCTTGGTTCTAGTTCCAGCTGTACTACTTTTTAGTCAATTAGCAGTGGGCAAATTATTTCCCTTCTGTGGACCTCAGTTTCTTACCCTTAAATCATGGGATTGAGCTAGATGATCTCTAAGGTCCTTTCTAACTATTAAAAAAAACCCTACAAGCCATCTTTGGTTATATTTCTTATCCCTGTAGAGATGAAAGATGTCATGGCCAGAAATGGGGCCAGACCTTGCTCAAGCTTCTGGTCTGATCAGGGATTGACTGCCTCGAAGTCATAATCCGTGTCCTAGGGACTTTTCTGGTACTATCCTTTCCTTCCTATCCCATCTACCCTTTAACCTCTTGGCTGACAAGCCTAGGAAGTGCCTGCAGTTCTCAGTTATTATAGCCCCAGCTGTCAGACAGCTGGGATAGAAATAAACTTTCGCTGATCTCCCTCTGTGTGGGCAGGGATTAGGGAACTCAGGTCATTCATCATTTCCTTCACGACCTCCACCAGTCCAAGAGCTTCAGGAAATGCAAACACGAATAAGAAAAGAGGAGCTGGTCTTGATACAATGAAGAATGGGCTGGGTTTAGTGAGAGGACTTAGATTCAAATTGTACCCCTATTACCTTGGGCAAATTATTTAATAAAACTCTCTCAGCTTCAGTTCTTCTTCAATAATACAAGGGAATTGGACTAGATGTTCTGTAAAGTCCATTCCAGGTCTAAATCTAAGATTGTAGACTAGAAATTCCATCATACTCCCAGCCTCCTAAGATTAACAGAAAAGTGGTATATAAAATAAGGATGGACTTCAGCTCTTAAGTCTGGGGCTCCTCAGAAAGAACTTTATACCTCCTTCTCTTCCACAACAGAGTTATAGGAATTAGTTTTTGTTTACTCCAAGATCAGCCTACCCCCTAAAGTGGGCTACTGTAAAAGGGTCAGAACTTCAGAACTTCAAGAAGGGACAGAGGAAGCTTGGACAGAAGGATGGGAGATGGGAATTGGACTCTTCATGGCAGACCCACTGATCACTTATCTGGACCAAGTTGAGAGTGAATCAAAGCTTAGAATAATAAACTATCAATACTTGAAGGAACCTTAAAGATGATATAATCTCAGCCTGTGTTTCCCAGTTTTACAGTGGAGGAAACTGAGGCCTAGAGAAGGAAAATTACTCATTCAAGAAAACAATGAATCAGCACTAGAACTGAGGGGTTGTTGATTCCTAATCTTGTATTCTCTCTACTATACTACAATCTTTCTTCTACTATACTACAATCTCTCTTCTGTAGAGCATATAGGAGAAATATCTTGGAAGTGAGGAGCAGGTTAAGGGAAGTGCCAATAGAAAATTTCAAGTTTTTTTTTGGACTGAATAATTAGTGTAAAAGCCTCTAGTTCATATATGTAATATAAATTATGACTATGGTATAAATTTAAGCCCTTTTTCAAAAATAGGATCAGGCTGAATTGCTGGTTTTGCTGCCTTAATGAACAGCTGAAGTGCTTTGGAAGGGGGCAGAAGAAAGTGTGGTCTTGGATGACCAAGCAAAAGGGAATGAAAGAAGTTTCAGAGAAATGTGAAAGATCAATGGCAGTGGGAAATAAATGTTTCCACATTTATTCCTACATGATATTCCCACAGATTATGCTGGCTTTCACCTAAGACTACTCCACCTGAGCTAGAATAAATTGAGGAAATATTGGATTAGGGAGAGAGAAAGACTTTTCAACATCATCTTAATTATGCTCCCTCAAGGCAGATGTGTACCAAATTCATCCCAGGTATTTTGAGGCCTTTCCAGGGATGGGAAAAGGCAGCTACTCATATAACCTACAAAACCTCTTCCTGCCTCCCAATTCTTATAACAATCTTCTCCATTTTTTTAAATCTGTAAAGTATCTTGGTGTCTAGTTTTAGGTTAAGTGTTGACGATGTGGAGTCTAGAGCATTATCTAGGGAAAAGTTTTGAGGCTTTGCTAGCTAATATTCACTTTATGGTATACTCTGATCACATGGTTCTTTTTCACTAATGTTCATACATAGCCCATCTCCTTTTATCTTTTATTCATTGCCCTTGTCAGTACTCTGTCTCCACAAGTCTCCATGTTGTTTAACCCTAAAAGCCCTAAGTATGGGAAAAAGTGATTCAGGATAGAACATTAGTTGACCATTGACAAACCTTTTTTCTGCCACATCTCCTTAGGCAGATAAATGAATCTTCACTTAACAATTCCCAAAGAACCTTTTCTTTTTCCCATTGTTTAGCTGGGGGGAAAAGACCCAGAAGAGGGGCAGGTAAATGAAAGGTCACATAGTAAGCCAAAAAGTGGACCCTGGAACTCTAGAGTCTAGGCCTTTCCTTTTAAACCTACCCTTCCTGTCTCATCTTGCACTCAGCCCTCTTTTTGTGATTTATAGGACTACTGAGAAACCTGAGGGGAACTTGGGAGACATGGGGAGGTAAGGAGATGGAAGAAGGAATAGATGCAAAGGGGGTCTATTGGAAAGGGATGGACTCAGCCAGGCTTTTCTCCTAAGAATCCTAAAGCTCCTTTCCCCACCAATGTTTAGGTAAAGTCATAGCATTCTATCCTTACCTTCCTGAAAATGGATCGAGGACTCAAACCAAAGATTTATCCATGAAACATAGAAAAGCAGTTTGAGATGGCAGTTTGAAAAAGCTTAATATGAGGATAAAGTTCAGAGACCCCTCCATGACCATATCTGTCTCAAATCCCAGGGAAACAAAAAGGAAAATTTGGTGAATTAACCAAGAAAGAGAAGGCTAGGAGGACAAAAGGTATCAGGGTGAGAATGGGGGAAAGAGGAGGAAGCTGGGAGAAATCAGACTTAACAGATGATCTTTCCTATCAAAGGCAATAAGCTCTCTCAACTGAGAGATGCCTAACTATAGAGAAATTTGTGACTCAGAAGCCTCACCCTTTGCCAGAACAGTTATTGCACCACAGGATACAAGTTCAGATTTGCACCAGCCCTGAAGTCAGGAGGACCTGAGTTCAAATCTGGTTTCAGACACTTAACATTCCCTAGCTGTGTGACCCTGGGCAAGTCACTTAACCCCAATTGCCTCAGCAAAAAGCAAAATAAAAAACAAGCTCAAATTTGGGGTTGAATAAGGGATAATGTCATAGCAAAGATGGCCAGTGTGATCACTGTCATAGACTAAATAAGAAAAGTGGAGGTGAAGAAGGGAGGTTTGCTTTTGGGCTAGGGAATCTTAAAAACATTGTTAAAGATTTGGTCTCAGATGTCCATGACTTGCAACAGGAAGAGCACCAGACTTGGCATCAGAGCTCTAATCTTCAATTTTCACAACTTCCTATATAATCTTGAAGAATTCATTTCCTTCTGGATCTCAGAGTCCTTTTTTTTGTCAAATGAATGAAAGGGTCAGATAAGATGACTTCTATGGTCTACGGTTCTATGAGTAAATTATTGACTTAAAAGCATTTGTGGTATTGTCAGTCTCTAGGGTAGGATTTCACTGCTGAAGATAGTTCTTTGTTCTTGACATAGGGAGGGAGAGGAAGAACTCAGATGGTCAATAAGATTTCAAGCTCATTAGTCATAGCTCCATTTGGATGATCTGGGTGTTTTTAAAAGGAATGGACTAGGCTTATGATCCCAGAACAACCCTGAAGGAAGAAAAGAAAGTACAGGCAGCCTGGCTTGGAATAACTTGGCAGAGTTTATCTGAAAGAAAAGACACTGGGGTCCTTTTCTGGGAGTATAAGATTCCTCTCAATGTTAGGGGTTCCCCCCTTATTCTAGAGGATAATTTGTCTAACCCATACATTCAATATTAGGGATGACAGAGGAGGTCAGAAGGGGAGGAGGATGAGAAGGATCTGTCTTCTAGGTGGGGATTTTTCTGTTTTTCTATTACCTTGAGCATTTCACACAGAGTTGGGAAGGGGTGAGAGACAGAGTGAGGCGAGTGGGGGAAAAACAGAGCAAGGAAGGAGAGAAGGTGTGAGCAACAGAAGGGAGGGGGAGAGTGGAAAAGAAAAAAAAAAGGAACTGAAAGAGACGAGAAAGAAAGAAAACAGAAGATAGGCAGGCACAGGGGAAAGCGCCCACCTGAACAAATGAGTTTGAGATAGTCATCTTTTAGACTCCAGATTGAAGAGGAAAGGTGAGAAAGGAATTTTTGCCCATCAGAAGAATGGAAGAGGCAGAAGCTAGAAATAGCTTCTATTTCTATAGAAATAGAAATAGAGATAGTCCTATCTCCCCAGGAGAGTTGTTCCAAAAGTGGGGAAAGAAACAGACACAGACAGAGAAACAGAAATAGGGCTAAGGGTAAGGCCAATCAAATTGATGGTAAAAGAAGAGGGATGAGGAGTCTCCCAAGCCCCTCTTTTGGGCTATCAAGACTTGAAGCTAAAGTAGATGGCTACTTAGTTTCATAGTTAGAAAAACTGGCAAAGATCAGTCCCGTGTGGCAATGATGGGCTTTGAACCAAATGGAGCTTAGTGTAGTACAATAGAAAAAATACTGGAAATAGTGAATTTGAATCCTGACTGCTACTCATAGACCATGTAATCTCAGAGGAGTAACTTCTTTTCTCTGGGTCTGAGAGAGTTTCTTCTCTGGGTCTCCTGTAAAAATGAAGGGGTCATAACCTATTATTCATATCTCAGATATATTGTGATCTTATGTTGCTTGGCAGTCTGGGGAGCACAATATAAACAGAGCAGAATTATAGGAGTTTGAAAGAAAATTCCCTCTCTCTATTCTGATCACATCTGTGTTTCCTCTTGGGACATGGATTCACACAACTTGGGATTATGTCTGTTTGTACAACTCTGTTTTTATGAGAGCGAATATGTATGACTGTGTACCTAGATAATTATACATTAGTGTCCTTCTGTTTATATTGGATTTAAACATTTCTCAGGAACTACTTCATTGTTGGGGAATGGACTGGTATTGAATATTGTGGGATTTATAAACTCCCTAGACTTGTTTATATTGTCATCTGCTCCAGATAAGTGAGTATTAGGCAAACAATACAAAGAAAAAACATTGGTCTGGGGGCCAGAAGGCTCAAATTTTAATTCACTCACTAACTCCTTTATCTAATCATCTGTCAAACCCTCATTTTACAGATGAGTAAACTAAAATTCAGAAAAATGCCAAGATATGTTCAGGGTCACCTAGCTTGTTAGGAAAACTTGAACCAGACCATTGTTCTTTTCCCCATCCCAGGCTGTCTTCCCTAGGTAAAAGTTAACTTTACCTCTCTGGCCTTAATTCCTTCATATATAAGATAGGTAATGGAGAAGGGGTATGACAATGAGCCCATATTCCTTTCTGCTAATATTCTCAGATTCTATAACTTACCAACAAGGACACAGCAGGCTCACACCAGGAAAGAGCAACTTCCATAGAGACAACTTGCTAACTACCTTCTTCCTACCACCATCTCCTTTCTGGGGCAGGGTCCCCTACCTGTTCTTCTGAGCCTTAAATTTAAGAAACAGTTCCAAGTAACGTTATTTTAACTAGAAATGGACAGAACCACAGGTCAAGGGAAGGGGGAAATTCTAACTCTGGCTATAGAAGTTTGTTCAGTGTCTGAAGAAATGAGGTATCACAGAATTATAGATTGTAAAAATAAAAAGAAACCTCAGAAATTATCTCATCACAAAATTTTCAGGTAGAAGAGACCTCAGAAGCCATCTAATCCAATCTCTTTATTTTCATAAAAGGAAACTATAATGCAGAAGTGTGACTTCCTTAAAGGTTCTGACTGTCCAACTTATGCTCCATAGAATTACTGCAACTGGGCACAGAAAGCTTATCCGAAGGCCAGTTGTGGGGCAGAATAGGACAGGGCAGATCCAAAGATCTGGGCTATCAAGGAAGCTAGCAGCGAGTGGCCTCCTTTCACTTATTTCTGAAAATTCTGCTTCTGAGATCCTTTGTATGAATTTCTCCCTCTAGAGCCAAACCCAGCAGCTGGTGAATGAGAACCTGGGGCTTTGAAGTCTGGAATCTGACTTTAGGGATTCTTGCTCACAGGGGTGGGATGAAGGACAGTGGAGGAGAGAAAAGGAAAGGATTTGTTTTGTTGGGGTTACTTAGCTGCACTGTGTAGTAGATACATCTGGTCTCTCTACCAATTCTGACCTCTAGCTCTGAGTCTCTATTGCTGTTGGCTCTGAGATGCTGAGGTCAGGAACTCACCTCCTCCTTTGGTCAAATGTCCATGAACTGAGACTAAGAAGAGAATGCAAATACCAAGGCATCTCAGAAGAATAGTTCAAATCCATGCAACTTGGCCATTCCTGCTAGACCACAGATTTTTGTTCCACTAAGCTGTGCCATAGCTGATTTTATTAGCCAAATGTGGAGGAGGATTTTCATAATCAAATGAGCGCCCATTCCATCTTCATATCTTGGAGCCATATATATCTCAGGAAGAAAGGATAAAGATGAGGTGAGCTGTGAGAACTGCTTGCCCTAATCGAAGACCTACAATCATGCACTGGGCTATGTGTAGAAGTTATACTGGATAGGACCAGGGAGCCGGGGATGGAAAAAGGAAACTGGCACAATGGATAGAGCACTAGACCTGGAGTCAGGAAAACCTGAGTTCAAATCCTCCTCAGACATTAGCTATATGTAACCAAATGACCCAATGTATCTGAAGGTCATGGAGAAACAAATCACACTGGAGAGATACCAAGTCTTATAGAGATACTATGGCTCCTGTGAACGCAAAAAGGAAAGCATTTATTACATACCAACTATGTTCTAGGCACTATGCTAAGTACTTTATAAATATTGTCTCTTTTGATTCTGTAAGGTAGGATTAAGTGACTTGTCCAGGGTCACACAGCCAGTAAGTATTTAACACCAGCTGGGAACTCAGGTCTTCTGACTCCAGAGACAGATCTCTAGATTCCATCTAACTGCCCCTAACTTTAAGAAGTAATGACCATGTACTAGGTACTATGTATGTGGAGAAGGAAGTTAGGGGGAAAATACAGACAAAAATTCCCTCAAGGAGCTTACATTCCATCAAAGAGGCTTGTGTTCTATAATTCCATTGTATATCATGAACACACATAAATATACATACATGTGTTGCTTATATTTATATCCTCAGCACTCAGCACAGTGCCAGGCACTTAGTAAGTACAAAAGGTAGAGAAATTAATGAGAAAAGTGGAAGTAGAAGCAATGTGTGGAGGTAGCTTTTTCTGGGAATCAAGTTATAAATGAGGGAAGAAATCTAAAATAAGTTGAGAAAGTAGAGGCTTCCAACACTTTGAGTGAACCTTGGTATAGATTTTACAGGATGATGTAGTTGCACAGAAGAGGTTGCAATCTACATGGCTAAAGAGAGTAATTAAGAAGATGAGAGAGCTGATCCATTGAAATATTAAGATATAGAGCCCTGGGTTGGCATGAGAGTAACAAGAGTTAGAATTTGAGCTTTGCTATTTATAACCATTGTGATCTCCAGCTTTAACTTTACCTCTCTGGGGCTGTTTTCTCAATTTTAAAATGAAAAGATGGGACTAGGTGATTTCTAAAGTATTTTTCCACTCTGTGTAAAGCTATGTGTAGATCCATGAGGACATGAATTCTTTAGAGCTATGAAATGAATTGTTGAGTATGTGAGAGGGAGTGGTAGGGACGCAGTTGGAAAAGTAGGCCAGAGACAGATTGTACAGGGACTTGAATGCCAGAATAAGGGTTCTGTACTCTGGTGGGCAAAGAAGAGAGACTTTGAAAATTTTTGAGCAGGAATGCGCCATGATATACCTCCAGAACATACCACCCAAGATAAGAGGTGGAGAATTGCTTGGGTGGAAAATAAAGGAAAGGAGGGAGACAAAGAAGAGTAAATGACAGCCAGTGGTTCCAAGAAGGCTCTAAATCTCCTCTCCCAACTGCCCAACTGCATTAATCTAATCCCCATCTGTTCAATTTTAATTAAAACAGAACAAACCTCGAAGATTAAGCTCTGAGCCACTGAAGCTGAGCACAGTCCTCCCAAGCCCTGATGCCACTTCAGCCCTCTAATGACCAGCTTAGCTGCTTTCTCTGCCACTATCCTGGGAGGTGGGGCCCAGTTCCACCCCCAAAACATAACTTTCATCTGCCAGGCCCTGGATTCTGCCCAGGATTGCACAACCCTTAGCAGATTTCATACTCTATAATATATATTATATATGATAGCCTTGTTTGTCCGCTCTACTTACTCCTGAAATTGTCTGAGGCATAGGAACCTCCCAAGTCTCCTAGTCAACTTCTTTGTAAGTGGGTGAAGGGAGGGAGAAAGGTCCCTTGTTTTTCTCTCATATCCATCCTTAGATCCTCATTAGGATTGTACTTTCAAAGAGATCAGAGTTCCTTGCTCAACCACCTTCGAGAGCTCCCATCACTGGTCATGTCATCTCTCAAGCTGAGCTGGCTTTCTCTCTATCACAATGTAGCAAAGAGACCAGGATAAGCTCCCTTTTGGGTCCCTATCCTAGCTGGACTGGAATCCCCAGCTTCTTTGTGCTCCTTGATTGTCCACAGCTTCGTGCTTTCATTGTCTGGTGGATGTGATACCCATAAAGAATGAAGAAGGAAAGGTCATCATGTACATTCTCAACTTTGAGGACCTGGCGCAGCTCCTGGCCAAGCGAAGTAGCCGAAGTCTGACCCAACATCTATTTTCCCAGGGCTTCCTAAACTCTGGTGAGATAACCAAAGGGAGGAAGTAAGGGGAAAGATGAATGTCCAAGACAGAGGTACCACTACCCAATAGGGAAGGGGGAAATCTTCACCCTGTCATCTTGTTCTGTCCATGTTGTCCATGATATCCCCACTCCCCTACTCTACCCCTGTCCTTGAACTCAGACAGTTCCCTAGCAAACTTCCCAAGAAAGCTTCTTTTGTGAGGATGGTGGGGAGGAGTAGAGAATCTCGGCCTCCTTTCCCTGCCCTTCAGGCCATGAAATTGCCTGCTCTAATAGAGATAATGCTTTCAGAATGCTCCAGGGGCAAGGTAGATGAGCAAAGTTCTGCATCTGATACGGACCAAGCCAAATATCGTACCATCAGCCAGATTCCCCAGTTCACACTCAACTTTGTGGAGTTCAATCTGGAAAAGCATCCATCTAGTTCTACCACTGAGATTGAGATCATCGCCCCACACAAAGTGGTGGAACGCACCCAGAATGTCACAGAGAAAGTCACTCAGGTAATGGACCCAGCCTGGGCAGGTATTGTCTAGATTTGGCCAGAGAGGATGGTGGGAGAGGGGGCAAAGATGAAAGGACTCATCCTAGTTTCCAGGTAAAGCATCTGGTCTGCATGGCAGCTCAGGCTCTGGCCAAGGGGGGAAGGAGGGAGAGAAAGGACTGATAAACTGGGAGCTATGTCTTCTTTTATTCACTCTTTTTCTTCTTTTTTTTATTAATGTTTTTGTCATTTTCCAATGCCATACATCCCTGACCTACTGCACTAATAGAATCCTTCCACAAATCAACACTGACAATTTCTAGTCCACCACATACTATGGTCTCTATAAAGGATAACCTGGGAGCCATGATTCTGCAAGTTGTTCAGTAATTCTTTGAGACAGTCTCAAGTATCTCAAAGGCTATTGTACCAGGCTAGTAATCCCACAAGGGACTGATCTCAATGGATGAGTCAATATTTCTTTGCCAGTTCTGAGGTTTATGATTCAACTCTGGCTCCAAGGGAATAGTACTGTTTCATGTAGGATAAGTATGGCATACATAGTATATATGAATGAAGGCAGAGAGGATTAGGAGAAAAGCCTTATTTCAGATTTTAAAAAAATTTCCTTATCGGCCCTGAAAATCATTTTGGATTTCTGTTCCTGAGAACATTCTGCTGGACAAACTGAGCTTGGGAGAGACACAACTTCAGCTAAACCCTCCAGGTTTTAGTTTTTACCCCTCTTCCAAGATATTGCTACCACCAATGCCCTGCTCTCTGAGTTTTGGAGATAGTGGGAAGAACAAGGGGAAGCCAAATAGACTGTCAAATGGAAGAGAACTTTTTGCTGTTAAAAGATGAATCATATAAGGTACTAGCAGACATTGTGCTATCACCTCCAGTGGAGATAAATGAGGATGAAGTGAGGAGACAGAACAAGGAAAGTAAGAAGGGAAGATAAAGGGGGGATTGGGTGAGGAAAGAATGGAAAGGTTCTTTCCTTAACTGCCTCCTCTTCTCCCCAGGTTTTAAACTTGGATTTATCCTCCTTGTCTTTGGGAAATAATAGAATCATAGATTTAGAGCTGGAAGAAACCTTATAGGCTGCCAAATCCAATTCCAAATGAATGTTGAGAAGATAATAATTAATTATTAATAATAGCAATAATAAATCATAATAATATCTACATAGCACGACATGATAGTAAGCATTTTATAATTATTTCTTTGGATTCTCATAACAATCCTAGAAGATAGATGCTATTGTTGTTCCCATTTTATAGATGAGGAAACTGAAGCAAAGAGAGGTTAAGTGGCTTGCCCAGTTAAGGTCATATAACTAGTAAGTATGTGAGGCTAGATTTGGACTCAGATTTTCCTGACACCAGGTCCTGCATGCTATCTATTTTTAATAATTCAACAATTCATTTATATAGCCCTTTAAGGTAATGAGATCAGAGATTTGGAGTTGGGAGGTAGTTAAATCCAACCTTCTCATTTTGTAGATGAGGAAGCTGGAGTTTAGCAATGAGAATTTGACTTGTTCAAATTTACAAAGACAATAAGGGGCAGAACCAGATGTGAACCTAGGTTCTCCAGTTTCAAATCCCATATATACTGCTCTGCAATTTCCTCATGACAATATTGTGGGTTAAATCAAGCAAGTGTGATTATCCAAATTTTACAGCTAAATCAACCAACAAGCATTTATTATGTACCTACTGTTTATTAGCCACTGTGCTAAGTGGTAAGGATACAAAGAAAATGAAATCATCCTTTCCCTCAAAAAGTTTAGGTGAGGAAACTGAGGCTCAGGGATATTTCATGGTTAAGGAGCTCAATCTCAGAATGAGGATCTGAAGTCAAATTTCTTGAGTCTCACACTCTTTTCTCAACATCATGGTGCTCTCCAATAGGAAATGTCTGATTTCAGAGTTGGAAGCCAGATGAGGCAGAGGGATAATAAGATGAAATATGTACCATCTAGATACTTTTCAGAAGAGCTTGAAATTTTCTACTGTACTGAATCTATGGTGGAATGTCATCTTGCCTTGGAAACTGCCCTAATCCTTCCCCTTAGCTATTTGGTTAAGTTAGATAAACTTGTGTTCTAGTATTGGATGACCCAAGCAAGTAATTTCCCCTCTCTAAACCTCAAATCTCCTCATGACCAAATAGCTAAGGGGCTATATGACAGCAATCAGCAGGTAGGATTTCTCACTTCTCTCCCATCTCCCAGAGAGAAGGAATCAGGACAGGAGAGCAAGGTAGGTGACTTTGCACAGCACTATCTCACTTAAATCTTATTCGCTTGAATCAAGACATCATCCTCCTGACATCATCGGTCCTCTGAGAATGAAGGACTAACAACAAACCCTCCAAACCAGGGTGAATACCCCTCATCAGCCAGCTGCCTTTTCCATATCCCAGGCTGACCACCCCCAATGGCTAGATAACAGGGGATCTTCACACATTGGCATTGTTGTCAGTTGCCGTCTCTCTGTGGATGGAAGGGTCATTGGTGGAGAGATGACAAGGATGATTAGATAAATATTGACAAGCTCTTGCTCTAGGCATGAGGACTTTCCTGTTCCTTCCCCTTCCTGGAACTCCTCCCATCTAGCTCTGGAGGTCACCACCTCAGGCAGAGGAAAAATCAATTCCTTCCCTGTATCCATCTATCCAGGGTCTTGTTGCATGCATATACCATGATGCTTCTATCTAGATCCACAGCTCTTCAGCCCTACTCTCCTTATCCTACCAAAGTCCTCTCTTTATTTCACCCTCCACTACCCCCATCCCTCGCTGAGATGGAGCGGGGGGAGGAGCACTCTGGGGTGATGCTTAAAGAACAAGTGCTAGAAGGAAGTCCAGATAGGGTGAGTGGAGCACATGCCTACCCCAGCGGGTTGGGGAGAAACTAAGGGTGGGAAATTGGGAGAGGGAAATAGTTCCCATTTGAGCAAAATTCCCATTTGAGCAAAAAGTTAGTTCTATAACCAGGAAAGAGTTGAACAGAAGGTAGACATGAGCATGCTGATGGCTTCAGGAAAAAGGGTACAAAAGTCAAGTTGACAAGCATTTATTAGATGTGCTAGATACTGTGATAAATGCTGGAGGTATAAAAAAGGCACAAGACAAGAGAGTTCCTGCTCTAAAAGAACCTACAATGGCATGGAGGGAAGCAACACTCAAACAAGATACATACAGGAGAAACTGGAGATAAGCAAAAGAGGTAAGGTATTAGCATTAAAAGGGATAGGGAATGGAATGGAAGAACACTTCTTGCAAAAGGTAAGATTTTAACTGGGATCTGAAAGTAGCCAGGGTAGGCAAAGACAAAGATGAAAAGGGAGGGCATTCCAGACTGGGGTACAGCTCAGGAAAATGCATGGAGATGAGAGATATAGTGTCTTAAATAAGGAATAGCAAGGAACCTAGGTTTCCTGGACCCATGGAGGAGAGGAAAGTATAAAACACTGAAAAGGTAAGAAGGGGCCAGGTTATAAAGGGCTTTAAAAGCCAAACAGAGGATTTATACTTAACTTGCCAATAATAGTGAGCCATCAAGTAGAGGAGAGAGGGGGGCCTGAAGGGTGTGTGATATGATTAGATCTATGCTCTGGGGGTAGTACCTGAGTGACCAAGGGAAACTTTGGGAGGCAAAGGGCAATTTTCCAGCAATTTTCATGACAGTCACCCATGCCTATTTTCCCTTCCTGGACCCCAATATGTTAGTGTCATTACTGACTCCTATCAGGTAATCTTCTCAGGGCATTTTGACCTTGAATATACCTCTTTAGTTTATATGATTCTCTGAGGATGTGGGAATTATTTCCCTTCAATTTTCTTATCTGTAAAAGGAGAGAATTGGATTCAGGTCTTGTGTCTCAGTGTCTTCTTCTGTAAAATGAGAGGGTAGGACTAGATGAGTTCTAAGGCTCCTTCCAGCTCTGACATACTATGATTTTTTGAAATACCAGGCTTATTGTTAAAAATGTTCTTATTACACTGGCATCTCACGGTACAGAACACAAAGAAGGTGCCATTTTTTTCTATAAAGCAGGAAGCATGTCTATCTTGGACCCCCATCCAACAGGGTTTAGTTACTAAAGTTACAAAAGGACCTATGAGTCAGTACTACATGCAATGTACTGGTAGCTTGTTTTGTGGTTCTTCCCTGGCATTTCTTTTGGTTAGCACACACCATTTTCTTTCCCTCTTTAGGGATGTTACTTCTTTGTTCATTTGTTTATTCCATTCATTTATCATCTACTTTTTGAGTGTTCCTACTCTGTTCAGAGCTCTGGATAAAGTTCAGGTGGAAATACAAAAATAAATAATAGGTCTGGTTCCTTCCTCAGAATCAAAATTACAACAGCATAAATGGGGACTTACCACATCAATATCCAAAGGGTCGTGCTTCCTTTCCAGCTGGTGTGCTTCTTTAACATAGCAATTTCCATTCTTGTAAAACTGTACCTCAGTTTTCAGTTTATGCTGGCCCTCATCACCATGTAGTAATCTACAATCACCAGTAACCTACAAACATGATGCCCCTCTACTGAGATCTGTTTCCCTCCCAATCTTACACGGAATTGAGGGTCAGACTATCTGGGGCACAAGCTGCCCCTCTCCTAGCATGACTGCACCTAGAGTTGGATTATTCTACGTATCACCATCACCTCTCCAACTATTGTTTGTCCATTGTTGCTGCTTTGCTTACCATCACGTTGTTTGTTGTTTAGCTTCCTTGGCTTTGAGAGTTAGGGCAAATGCCCAGTGTTTGATTCCCTGATCCTGACTATCTATTCCACTTCTCTCCATCATATTCCTGTAGGCTATGACAGGTGGAGAACAGAAGAATGAAGCTCAGATTGGATGTGTGCACACACACTTAGGTATATACATGTGTGCATAGATGAAATGCTGCCGTTAACATGATGGTTTTTATGGATTTAGTGACTTGCTTTAGACAGCAGAAGCGCTTATGAAAAGCTGGGTAAAAATTGAATTTCTGTCAATCACACCTGATTTAAAATGCTCTATTTAAAAGAACCCTCTGGCAAATCCTATAAAGCAAGCCATTCTTTCATAAATCTATGTTTATTAAAATAAGTTTGGTGTTAAAAAGATCAGCTTTTCTTCAGGGATAGCACAATTGAATTCTGCTTCTACTCATCTTGGTAAAAGATTGGCTATTAAAAGGATCATTCTCACATTAAAGAGTCACTGACCCTATCCCTATCTACTTAACCCCTCATTGACTCATTCCCACATAGATCTCATCCCTCACAGACACCATTCCTTCCTATTTACTCCTCATTAATATTCATCCTCTGACAGACATTCCTTCACTCATCTCTTATAGATCCTATCCAGTAGGGCAAATCATTTCACTGCTGCCTGCCTTAATTTCCCCATCTGTAAAATGAGGCTAATAATAGCCTCTACCTTCCAGGATTATTGTGAAGATAAAAATAAAATAATATTTATAAAGCATTTTGAAAAATTTAAAGTACCATATAAATAGTATTATCATTATTCCCTCATACTCTCCATCCTTCATATTTATTCCTCACTAATATTAATTCCTTTTAGGCTACCCTCTCACAGATTTCATCACCACATTTACCCATCACAGATTTATTTCCTTACATACTTTTTCTTTTCATGCTTATCCTTCACAAACTCTCTTTCTGCCACCAAAACTATTTATAACTATTCCAATCCAGACTCTGTTCCTTTGTTCTTCCCACATAGGTCTTGTCCCTCGGTGCAGACGTGCTTCCTGAGTACAAGCTGCAGGCTCCCCGAATTCACCGATGGACCATCCTACATTACAGTCCCTTTAAGGCTGTTTGGGACTGGCTGATCCTTCTTTTGGTCATCTACACAGCCGTCTTCACCCCCTATTCAGCTGCCTTCCTACTCAATGATCAAGAGGAGTCCAGATACTGGAACTGTGGCTACTCTTGTAATCCGCTCACCGTGGTGGAACTCCTCGTGGATATTATGTTTATCGTGGACATTATCATCAACTTCCGAACCACTTATGTCAATTCCAATGATGAAGTGGTTAGCCATCCAGGCAAGATTGCTGTGCACTATTTCAAAGGCTGGTTTCTCATTGACATGGTGGCTGCAATTCCCTTTGACCTTCTTATCTTCCACACTGGTTCTGATGAGGTGAGAAATACTTTCCCCAGAAAAGATACTAGGTGACCAACCTCCCTTGGCTATCACGAGACACATCTATTATATCCCTGGGTTTTCCTTCATCATCAGTTTATAATATATTAATTTATAAAGGATCTAAAAGATCTTAAAATATTCCCATTTTATTGAGCAGAAAATGGAAGTCCAGAAAAAATGAATTCATAAAGCAAGTAAATGACATAATTTTTGTGCCATTCTTGTGATTTCTTATCTAATATTCTCTCCACTTCAATATGATGCCTTTGGATAGAGTATTAGCCCTGAAGTCAGGAAGACCTGAGTTCAAATATGCCCTCAGACACTTAACACTTATTAGCTGTGTGACCCTGGGCAAGTCATTTAATTCCAATTGACTTGCTTCCCCCAAATTATATATATAGTGCCTTCTTTCAAAAATCCTAGACATCCCTAAAGTCCTTTTTTAGGAAGGATTACCTATATGCTGTTTAATATTGTTAATCCATATTTGGCAAGGTTCAATACTTTTTCCCAAATCCAATTAACTATAACTTTCATATTCTAGGCCAGTGGACAAAATACTTAGGGGCTTAATTCAGAACTTCACATTTATCCCCATTAAATTTCACCTTATTCATATAATCATAGATGTAATGCTAGAAGGGACCTCAGAGGCTACCTCATCCAAACTGCTAATTTCTCAGAAAAGGAAACTGAGGTCAAAGTTTATGAAATGAACTTTCCACAGCCAATAAGTAGAAAAGATGGGATATGAGCCAAGGTGTCCAGACTTCCAATCAAGCATATTTTTTCATTCTACTCTGCTGCCTTCCAAATTTTATTTGACACGTGATTCTTGCTTATTAAAATCTTTTTGACCTAGAAACTGTCAAACAATCAGCAAGCATTTATTAAGTACATACTATGTACCAAGTAGTATCATCTAAATATGTCAAATTTTCATATAAATTTTGTGCTATCTACAAATTTGACAGGCATATGAATTCATCCAAGTTATTGATAAAAAATACTGAAAAACACAGGCCAAAGGCAGACCCTTGACACTCTCCACTAAGACCTACCTCCTTCTAAGTTTATGTAAGAATTCAGTCATTCAACCAATTTCAAAAAGAAATCATTTACCTGCTATCAAATCTTTCCACCTTATCCACAAACAGGACCTGAGAGATTTTTTCAAATACTTGTTGCTCGTTGTTGTTGCTGAGTCATTTCATTCATGTCCAATTCTTTGTTATTCCTATTTGGTGTTTTTTAAGTGCTTTGCTATTTCTTTCTCTAGTGGATTGAGACAAACAGGATTAACTTACATGCCCAGGGTATGTAAGTGTCTGGGGTCACATTTTAACTCAGGTCCTCCAGACTCCATGCCTGGCATTCTATTCACTATACCTAGCAGCCCCTAAGTACTCCCATACTCCATAATAATATATTCTAGAACAGGAGTACTAAACCTTTTTTTGTGTCCCGACCCCTTTGGCAGTCTGATGAAGCCTATTAATCCCTTCTCAGAATGTTCTTAAATGCATAAAATAAAATACAAAGGATACCAATTATTATCAAAATATTTTAAAAACAAGTTCATAGACCTGAGTAAAGAATCCTTCTAAACCCCAGGTTAAGTTTGCCAGGAGTAGAAATCAACATTCCCTTCCCACTGTTCCCCACCCACACCCATTGAAAAGGCAAGAAATAACATACACATTATACATTTGAAGTCATGCAAAACTTATGCACATTAGCCATAACATACATAGTTTAAACAAAATCCTTTTTTGTTTTCTTTAGGAGTTATTGCAGATAGCTTCAATTCTACTTATATGATTTTTATAAGACTGTGTTCCTCATTCCAGGGGAAGGAAGAAGATATTAATGCAATTGTTTGCAAGTTGTTCAAATCATAATGTAGCCATGACTTGGTCAATGAGTCTTGGATGTTGACTGAGCTCTCAGAAAAGTAAAGTGATTTGCCTATGTCAGCCTCTCAGTCCTAAGGGTCCAAGGCAACATTTAAATACAGGACTTC
The DNA here is from genome assembly GCA_023553655.1 of Myrmecobius fasciatus. Taxonomy (NCBI): domain Eukaryota; kingdom Metazoa; phylum Chordata; class Mammalia; order Dasyuromorphia; family Myrmecobiidae; genus Myrmecobius; species Myrmecobius fasciatus. Next base: position 19,882 of record JAJPUD010014663.1, read on the forward strand.
AGGTCCACATGACTTTTATGGAAATGTTTTGCCTAACTTCACATTGCCTTCTCAATGAGAGGAAGGAAGGAGGAAGGGAGAGAATCTGAAACTCAAAGTTTTCAAAACAAATGTAAAAAACAGGTTTACATATAACTAAGGAAAATAAAATATTAAAACAGGACTTCAAGTCCAGCACTCTAATTTACTATGCTTTACTAATACTAATTCCTAATACTAGCATAAGCACTTACATTATTATCTACAGTCTCACCTATTGCATTATAACTTCTTATAGCTTCTATCTGAAGAAGGAAATGGCAAAATCACTCCAGTATTGTTGCCAAGAAAATGCCATATGGGTTCGCAGTAAGTTATGAATGAAAAGACTAAAGATAATTGCTATCATTTACGTTTCATCTCCCCAACTAATTTATAATTTCCTCAGTGGTAGATACAGCAATTGAGGCAGTTACATGGCTCAGTAGATAGAGCTCTGGCTAAGACCTAAGTTCAAAAGTAGTTTCAGATAGTCACTAGCTGTGACATTGGACAATTCATTTAATCGCTATTTACTTTAATCCATTTGCTAAGAAAATGCCATATAGGGTAACAAAGAGACATACATGGCTGAATGACTGAACAATAATAACGAGATATAGCAGCTGGGTGCTACAGTGGATAGAGCACTAGGAAAACGGTAGATCAAATCTAGCCTCAGACACTTATGAGCTGTGGGATGTCAGTTTCCTCATCCATAAAATGGGAATAATAATAGCACCTATCTCCCAGGATTGCCACAAAAATCAAATGAGATAATATTTGTAAAGCTCTTAGTACAGTGATCGGTATATAATACACACTTAATAAATGCTTGTTCTCTTCCCCTTTCCTTTCCCTGGTCCCCAATCCCTTTCTATTGCCTTCATGTCCTTCCATGTGCTAAGTACAAGATTAAGTATATAAAATATGCCACTTGAATACTTGTTTACTGAGAAAGTGAATGGCAACTATTGAATGAGTGAATGAATGAATCAGCTAATAAATTAATTAATTACTACTTATCAACTAAAGTTTTTTAACTCTTTAAAGAGTCATTCAGGTGTTTCAGTCTGGTTCCAATCTACCAGTCCAGCCTTATTTACTTTTTTTAAAATTAAAGCTTTTTATTTTTAAAACATATGCATGGACAATTTTTCAACATTGACCCTTCTCAAATCTTGGGTTCCAAATTTTCTCCTCTTTCCTCCCCCTCTCCTAGATGCCAGCCTTATTTTACATTACTCCCTTCATGTAGCCTACATTCTAGTCATACTGAAATATTCTCCATCTCTCAGTCTCATCCTGCTCTCTTCTGTCCCTGTCTTTTGTTTAGGAAGGTCCCTATGAAGGGGGAAGAGAGGGAGGGAAAAAATTTGAAATTCCTAACTTGTAAAAATGAATGCTATAATTATACATGTGCTTTCTCAATTGGGGGATGGGAGATTAGGAGGAAAGAAGGGAGAGAATCTGGAATTCCAAAGTTTTAAAAAACAAATGTTAAAAAATTGTTTTACATATAATTGGGAAAAATAAAATATTAAATAAAAAGTCACATCTCTTATATTCATACTAGAAAAAAATGAATGTTAAAACATTTCTTAATGTAAATGGGGAAGAAATAAAATACTATTTAAAAAAAAAGAAGGTCCCTATATTTAGAATAGACTCCTAACTATTCCATCTGTTGAACTCCACCTTTCTTCCTTTAAGGCTTGACTCATGTCTCATCTTCTCCATCAACCCTTCTATGATTTCCTCCCCTCCCCAGGTGAAGGTAATCTCTCCCTTTGCCTCAAATTTCTCTCTGCACTTTACTTAGCTTCCCTTGTCCCTATCATATTCTATCTAGTATCCTATTTGTTTGTGTACATGCATTATTATCTCTGGTAGATTGTAAGTCACTTGAGCGCAAGGACTGTGTCAGTTTTCATCTCTGCATTTCCAATGCCCTAAAGAGTGCTTTGCAAATAGCAGGTGTTTGAACAATATGTCGTTGAAATTAAGCAAGTGAGTGAGTGAATGAACCAGTCCATCATCGTCCCAAACCCTGGGCTGCTTGCCCAGCGCCTTTATCTGTCACCCTTACCTTTATGCCAGACTACCACCCTGATCGGACTTCTAAAGACCGCCCGACTGCTGCGATTGGTGCGAGTGGCCCGCAAGCTGGACCGCTACTCAGAGTATGGCGCAGCCGTGCTCTTCCTCCTCATGTGTACCTTTGCCCTCATCGCCCACTGGCTGGCTTGCATCTGGTATGCCATTGGCAACGTGGAGCGCCCCTACCTGGAGCACAAGATCGGATGGCTAGACAACCTGGGCGACCAGATTGGCAAGCGCTACAATGACAGTGACCTCGGCTCGGGCCCCTCCATCAAAGACAAATATGTCACTGCCCTCTACTTCACCTTCAGCAGTCTCACCAGTGTGGGTTTCGGCAACGTATCCCCCAATACCAACCCCGAGAAGATCTTCTCCATCTGCGTGATGCTCATTGGCTGTGAGTGAGGGCTCCCCGTGGGGCAAAGACTTCCCTCCTGTTCCATTCTGTCCTCTGCTCATCCTCCACCCACTTACTTCTGTAGGGATGGTTCTCACAATGCAGTTAGGCAGTTTTGAAATTGGCTCCTGGTAGTGACTCTATCTACGGCGTGTCTTTGTTTTTGGTCTATAGTATATGCCTTTGTTTTCGAGATGGAGTTCTCACTGGTATCTCTTTCCAAAAAAAAAAAAAGCCCCATTCTTCTCCTGGTTTAGGCAAGTTATATTTTTGTGGTTAATTCTGTTTGAAATGACTATCCTGGATATTCTGTGGGATTTTTTTTTCTGACCAAGGTGACCTGAGAATAGGAAAAACTTCCTTGGTGGTGGTATGGTGGAGGTCAAGAAGGGGTAAGAAGTCTCCAAGTCCTCTGTGAGATATTTCCAAATATAAAGAAAGGTGTGTTGTTGTCTGGGAGAGAAATATAAGCCTTTCCCCCAAATTTAAGATTATATATGTGGGGAAATAACAAACATGGAAGGGAAATTGGAAGATTTTTGGATTCAAGTATAGATTTTTTTTTATCTGAAACTAATATGATGCCCGTGGAAATTACTTACATCAATAAAGATCAGCAACTCATCTTTAATTTAAAGTCTTAGAGAATTGGCACTCTGAGAAGTTAAGGGACTTGTCCATAATCAAACAGAGAATAAGTATCTGTCATAGGACTTCCTAACTCAAAGACTAGCCCTCTGTCTACTATTTCATGTTATCTCTCAGTATTTTTTGTGCCTTTAAATATCTAAAAATCATTTTATTGTTAATTCCTTCACCACCACCATCCCTAATCCTGGGATTATAAATGTAGCACCTTTAACTTATTATGTATAATTAGGTTTATTTACAATATCATATTTAGCAGAGTTGAAGATAATTTCAGGAAGAGATTTTGAATAGGGTAAGAACAAAATATACACAATTGAAAGAAAATATTTTCCCTCTTTTGTTTTCCTTTTTCCTTGAAACAAAGTATGTCTAGGCCAGAAAATCCCAGGAGAGAGAAAAGGAGAGGGAAGGGGAAATACTGATTACTCAGTGATTTTCTGCCAAAAACTTTCCACGTGAATTCAAAAATTATTGTGCTTTGGGGGAGGTTTTTTTTGTTTGTTTGTTTTGTTTTGTTTTGTTAAGGGCTAAGAGGTGACAAGTAGAAGTGGGTAGATTAGAAAATCTTTAGGGTTTTTTTGTTTCACCAAAGTGGTTGATGGTTTCTGACTTTTTGTTCCTCTATCTTTGTGGAAACCTGGGGAGAACAGGGCCCTAAAGATACCTGGCTCCAAGAAAACTCCTTGGGAACCTAAAAAAATTGCCTCAGAAAACCTGGGCCACAAGACCATTACAAGAACTTTAGGAACTTTTCTCAAATACTCCAAGATGAAGGACATACAAAATCAAGGAGGGGAAAAACCAATCAATCAAACAACATTTGTTAAGTGCCTACTATGTTTCAGGTACTATGCTAAGTGCTAGAGATATAAAAAGAGACAAAAGAAAATTCCTGTCCTTAAGGAGCTTATGATTTAATGGGGAGGGCAAAAGCAAGCTATCTATAGGATAAATGGGAAATAAGTAACTGAAAGAAGGCATTAAAATAAAGAAGCATTGGGAAAAGCTTCCTAATATAAAGGATACAATTGCTTATGGTTATGGAGGCAAAAGGTAGGCAAAATAATATTCTTTGCCTTGGATACAAAACTAACTAGTGATGGGTGCTGCTTTGAAATTGTTTGAAGTTGCAGAGGGCCTAAAGGAAGAATGCTTCAGTGGATCTAAGGGCTCACTCTTGATCCCCAGCTTATTGAGGGTGCTGAGTTTTGGGGACTCACCTTCAGCTTCTTCCCTCAGCCCTCATGTATGCCAGTATCTTTGGCAACGTGTCTGCCATCATCCAGAGGCTCTACTCAGGAACTGCTCGTTATCATACCCAGATGCTTCGGGTCAAAGAGTTCATCCGATTCCACCAGATCCCCAACCCACTACGTCAGCGCCTTGAGGAATATTTTCAGCATGCTTGGTCCTACACAAATGGTATCGATATGAACGCGGTAAGTTGAAGCTAGACATGGTGAGGTACAATAAGAAGGTAGGAAAGTGAAATATTCAGGTGGGAATGTGGGTCAATATATACCAACTCTATACAATATGATGGCTATAGCTAACAGAAACAAGCTTCAGATAATGTCTAAACTAAATGAGGAAAGAACAACTAGTAAGCACATAACAAGCAATTTTTCTTGAGCCATCTGTTCAAATTTTTTTTGTTTCTTTCAATAAGTGCTCTTTAACTGTTCTACTACTAAAACATGATGGTTCATTTGCTGAACCAAGATCCTTGGTGTGGAAATAGCCACACAGAAAAAATTTATTGCCCTTAGGAAGAAAAGGCAAAACACAAGTACAACACATAGGCTTGCTTATTGTTTTTCTTCATCTTGAATATTATTTGAAAGTTGGGTTTTAGTTGGGATATAGATACAGTGAGAGACATGTAGTAGAGAACTAGGAAAACCTAGATTCTTGTACTGCTTCTGACATGTCATTGGCTATGTGACCCTGAGCAAGTAACCTTTCAGTACTACTCTCTGAGACTGTTAAGAGTTCTATCAACATTGGTAGAAGGGAGTTTCCCTATCAGGTGCTCTCTATAACCAGTGAAATTACAGGTCCAGACCAAATCCACATATTGATCATGTTTAGTGCCATGCTTCTGGCAGAACCCTCAGCCCAGCCATAACTTACCAAAGGGAACTAAGGAAACCTCAACTTGAACTTGCTTGGAGACATTAGTGGAGGCAAAAACAGTACTATGGCAAAAGCCATAGCCCAGGAGCCAGGACTCTATATGTTGCTTGCTGCATATCATGATAGTATGGTAACTAGAGCTATATCCCATAGTTCTGAGAGCTTCTTTCCTCCTTTAGGGAGAATGGAATCTTTGGACTCTCTAAGTAGTTTGAAAGTGTAGTCTCTTTGCTTCCCAAACCCAGGCAGGTACCCTGCCAGGAAGGTAAGATCTATCAGCAATACCATCATCTTATGTCTTAGATATTTGTCTGTGACTATAAAGGAGGTCAGGCTATAAATGAGGGATTGTGGTATAGTGGAATGATCGATGGATTTGAAATCAAAGGATCTCTTTGGTCTCAAGCTAATTGGGCTTATCTGTACTTTTGTCTGTAAATTAAGGTTGAACTAGATGTTCTCTTAGAATCCAAGCTTTTCAGAACCAGGAGATCATTATACACAGTAACAACAATATTACATGATGATCAATTCTGATGGACGTGGCTTTCTGCAACAAAGAATTGTCTCAAACCAGTTCCAATTGTTCACTGAAGAAAACCATATACACCCAGAGAGAGGGATGTGAAATATGGACCACAACATAACATTTTCATGCTCTCTATGATGTTTGCTTGCATTGTTTCCTTTCTCTGTTTTTCTTTTTTTTTCTTGTAGATAGGATTTTTCTCCAACAACTTGTCAAGTATTTCAACATTATTAACATGTAACTTCCTACCATCTAGGGGAGGGGAGGGGACTGGGGGTAAAATTTGTAATGGAAAGCTTTGTAAAGATCAATGCTGGGGAACTACCCATACATATGTTATACAAATAAAAAGCTTTAATAAAAAAAAAAAAGAATCACAGGGGCACTAATTCAAAATCAGGAAAAAAAAAAGAATCCAAGCTCTTAAATTATCATTCTATGCTCCAGAGTGAACATTGTCATGGGAACTTAATGCAAACTATAGGAAATAGAGGGAAAGGGTGGGAGCTCTGGATTGGTTAATGATTTTCATAATGGTACTGGGGCCTCATCTGCCCAGATCTCTCAATAAATTATATTTTTACTTTATACTAATGAATAAATTCAAGTGTTAAAGGAAGACACCTCCAGCCCAAAAAGAGGAATCCTAAATGAAACAGTTTGATGACAGATCATAAAGACATTTATTGTCTGAGCAAAAGAACTCTCAAGAGAGAGCTTGCAAGAGGAGATGGAGAAAATACTCAGAGTGTAGGAAAAGGGTGAGATAATATAGGTTCTAGAGACTTTTCAGTGGGGAATGGAGTTTAAGAGAAGACATCTGAAAATACAATAAGCCAGGGAGCAGGATATTTAGAAAGTCTTGAGCAAGGTCTTGAGTCTATAGCTGTAGCTCAAGATTGGCACTGAGCTGGTCAAGGCTGGTCCTGTGGCAGTTACAAGCATCTCCAAATTCATCTACAATTCACTTGCAAAGGATCATTGCTTTGTCAAGCAGTTTGGGGCTTCAGAAGTCTTTCTGACTAATTGGTTGTGTGACTCTGACAGGCGGACAAAGTCATTATAATGCCCGTGTTAACACTATGCTTAAAAACTGGGGTGGGACCATCACTGGAGACAGTGAAGGTATTTTTGTTGCTATTCAGTCATTTCAGTCATATCCAACTCTCCATGACCCCACTTTGGTGTTTTTTTCTACTTAGCTCAGCATTTGGTTTTTTGGTTTTTTTTTTTTGACAAAGATCCTAAAGTAGTTTGCCATTTTCTTCCCCAGCTCAATTTTTACAAATAAGGAAACTGAAATAAATGGGGTTACGTTGTTGTCTAGGGACAAAGAGCTAGTAAATGTCTAAGACCAGATTTGAATTCAGGAAGATGAGTCTTCTTGACTCCAAGCCAACATTCTATTCATTGTACAACTTGGCTACCTTTATGAAAGTACTACTACTCTCCAATCCCACCAACTGCTATTTTCTTCACTCTCCAAATTTCCAGATTAGGAGTTGAAAGAAGGTGCAGGGACTTGCTGACAGGGTTGAAATGGTTTGATTAATTAATTAATTAATGGCCAGAAAGGGAGCCACTTAGCTCTTTAAGCTCTTTCTTCCCTTGAACGAGTAAATGAATAAAAATGAAGAGAAAGTAGCTGCCTAGTGTTAAGATCTTAAGTCTATATCTCTCCCACATCCATGGGATGTACAGTGCTCTACACACACAGAAAGTGCATAATGAATGAATGGATGAGAAAGGAGAAGGCAAGTGAGTAACCATGTGGGAAAGAACTATTCCTATTTCTTCTTTGTTCCTAGTTATGACTGTATACTCCACAATTTGGGGGCAACTAGGTGTCCCAGTGCTGCGCTTGAAGTCAGGCAAATTCATCATCCGAGTTCAAATCTGGCCTCAGACACTTAGCTAATTGTGTGAGCTTGGGCAAGTCACTGTTTGAGTTTCTTCAGCTGCAAAATGAGCTAGAGAAGGAAATGGCAAACCATTCTAGTAATTGCCACAAAACCCCCAAATGAGTCGTGAAGAGTTTGACATGACTGAAATGACTGAATGGCATCTCTTCTTTAAAAAAAATCCTATTCTTTGTCCATCTCTAACATTTGTGCTTTTTTTCCAGGAGTGAAGGTAGAGAGTAGTAGGTGGCTATAAAGCTCAGGGTTTGACCAAGGAAGTCATGTAGGTTTCTAATACCCTTCCCTTTCCTATTTTTTCCTAAGTCCTTTCCCTCTCCTCCCTTTCTGGATAGGTCTAATTTAGTCCTTTCCCCAAACCACTCCAAACTCCAGAACTGACTTATTGAGGCCTTTATCTTAGGAACTTTTCTGTTACCTGATATAGTGTTCCTTAAGATCTCCTCAGGATTGATGGCTTCCTTTGATTGGTCGTGTCCCCAAAACATTATAAGTTGCTCAATTCCATCCCTGGGAACCTTTCCCTAAAGACTAAACTCTTTCTCTTTAACTCCACTTTTCATGTCACTCCTGATCCTGTTTCCCCTATCTTACATTATTCCACAGGTGCTGAAGGGCTTTCCTGAGTGTTTACAGGCCGACATCTGCTTGCATCTGAACCGCACTCTACTACAACACTGCCAGGCTTTCCAGGGTGCCAGCAAGGGCTGCCTTCGTGCCCTGGCCATGAGATTCAAGACCACACATGCACCTCCAGGGGATACATTGGTGCATTATGGGGACGTCCTGACCACACTCTACTTCATTTCCAGAGGCTCCATTGAGATTCTTCGTGAGGACATTGTTGTGGCCATTCTAGGTGGGATGGGCTAAGCAATCCACGATGGGGAACTCAGTGGCCCAAGAGAAAGAGGATCCCTAACTAGTCCCCAGAGTATTCATGTATTCCTAGAGAATATGTCCTGGCATCTGCCCCATTCCTGTGTCTGGCCATATCCTTTTATCATTTGGGGTAGTATCACATATGTCAAAGATGTTGGGGCTTCTCTGGAAAGAGACAGGTCACATTGGGTGGTTTCTCACACCATGGTTGAAATTCCTCTTGAAATCATATCATATAAGGATCAACAAAAGGAACTGAGAGCATTTAGCCTGAAGAAAAAGGGAGTCAGGAGAGGAAGGAAGTATGATTATGATAATTATCTTCAATTACTTGAAAATCTATCAAATGCAGAGAAATTTCATTTGTTTAACTTGATTTGAGAAACCAAAATTAGAAATAATGGGTGGGAATTGAGGAATTGGTATATGAGGACAATTCCCCAAAATCAGAGACAATCTTAAAATGCAATGAAAGTTAGAGGGTCTTCCCTCTTCACAAAAAGGGTAGAGATGTTGCCGAAGACAATCTTATACAAAGATAGCTCATGCTTTTTGGCTTCTCTATCCATTATGTCATTCTGCCTCTCTATATATCAAATGTCCATAAAAATAACACACAAATAATCTGTGACTTTATCAATATTGAGAACTCTCTAGGACTTACTTGTTAAGTCATAAACATTACCATTTTGATACTCTAACAATTGATAGCATTTATGACTTAACAGGAAAGTCTTACTGCAGTTATCTCAGACTCATTTGACCTAGATCACATAAGAAGTTTGCCCCCAAGGCAAATATATGTTAGAGATAGGATTTGAACCGAGTATATAATGTATATCCAAGATGGGATTTGAATACAGGTCTTCCTTTCCTTAAATGGAATACTGTATCATTCTGCTAGGCTGTCCATATAATCACAAGTCCTGTTTATACAGTGCTTTAAAGTATTATAATTTTTTCCCAGTGGGAAAAAAGATCATCCCCAGAAGCTTAGTTGCCCAGAGATGAGGGGGTTTTGATCACAGCTACTTACAAAGACCATCTGCTGAGGCAAAGGATTGTGATCTCTGCTGGTGGAGGAAGGGATCATAGTGATGGAATCACAGATCCCTAAAGGTTTCAAAATTTTTCGTTTTTTAACAGTTGAAGAAACTGGGCTTAAGAGGTGAAGTGCTTTAAGCAGTCACACAGTTCCTCTGAAAGCCAAGAGTGGAAATAAGATTCCTGACTCCTTGTTTGTTCCTTTCACTAGATTGGAAATGGGAGGGGGAGGAAGGAAAGAAAATCTAAGATTGTAAAATCATTGATATAGAGTGGGAAGGGTCTTTGAAGGCCATATATATAACCCAACATGCTCGTTTTGCAAAGAGGGTTGTGAGACTTAGGGAAATGCAATGCCTTTCCTAAGGTCACACAGTAAGCAACAGAAGACTTTAACCCAGGCACTGCTTTTCCCTGTTATTACATTGTCATGTTTATATATGTATGTGACTATATCCATGGCTATACACCAGACTGTATTATATATACAAGACTGTGTATATGTATGCCTAATTGGGTGTATTTACACATGAATTCATACATAACTGTGATGTCATATATTCAAGACTATATGTATGTGTGCATGCATGTATGGCTATATGAATGCCTGTATTATATACACATGACCATAGGTATGTCTGCCTGACTATATGTGTATGTGTGACTGTTTTATATATACATATTTTGTATGCATGATTGTATTATACATTCATGTCGATATTATGTTGCCTGACTGTATTTATGTGTTGCCTCTCTATGTATGCATGACTATACATATACTTGACCTATTATGTTTGCATGGCTGTATGCATATATTTATGGTTGTATTATGTGTGCACATATGTATATACATACTTTTAAAATATATGTCACAGTTCTTTGCCCCAGGAAAACATAAACCAGGTAGACAGAAAAACTACCTATCTTATGTATTTAAGTCAGGGAGATGGCTCTAAAGAGAGGACAGTGGACTGGAGTCAGTAAGAAAGATCTGAGTTCAAATCCAACCTCAGATACTTATTAGCTGCATGACCCTGAACAAGTCACTTTACACTTCTCAGCTTTAATTTCTCCATTTATAAAATAATAGTAGTACCTATGTCCCAGTGTTGTTGTGAGGATCAACTAAGATAATATATGTAAAGTGCTTTGCAAAATTTAAAGTGGTATAAAGTGGTATATACATGCTGTCTGAATATGTCCAAACGTGAAATATGGAATAATTTAAAGCAAGGCATTTATTTTAATACCTAAAATAATACCTCCAAATAAATTACTTAGGAACTTCCAAATTAGAAGGGACTTTAGACAGCATCTGGATCAATGCAGGAATCTCTTCAAAATTCCCTGCAGGTGTGGGAAGGAGGGAGCATTAAATGAAGCCAGAAGCTTGCCCCCAAGGGTTGATCCCAAGAATGAGCCTACCCTCTTTCAGATCTTTAAATTAAAGAGCAAGCCTCTTATGACTATTGCTGTTTTTCACTCAATACCACCAGTTCTGACCTGGAACCAATTGATTGTTTCAGATTTTTGAATAGGAGAAAGGAGGCAAACTGGGATTTGGAGGGGGAAAGAGGCCGAAGGTTGAGGGCTAAGGCAATGTTCAAATGTTTCCCCATTCTGGGTTGGTAAACAATAATTCATAGTGGATTTTTAGCAAGTTTAGCAAGTTGCCTCTCCCTTTGAGGCTTAGGTTGAGCTAGATGACTTTCTGGCTTCCTTTAGCATTAAATCTAAAATTCTATAATTCTATTTTGAAACAAAGAGCAAATTCAATATGATATAAGAAGTGTTGCTGATTACTAGGCCTTTGCAATCATAGAACAGTTGAGATTCCTAAGGCTTCTCTGTCCCCCCAAATATCTCCTTCATTGGCCTGTCCCAGGACCTGGTATTTTCAACATTAATCACCCATTCCTTAAGGGTGAAGGATCTATTGCAACCCATTTTCTCATAGAGCAGATCTCTAAGGACACAGAAGAGTATGTCTTGATATGGCTGAAGGGTTAGAATTTGAATTATTGGGTATTGTCCAGGCAGCTTCAGTGAGAGACTATGAGCATCCAGAGGACAACATGAGAATGCTTGGCCACTGGATCAGTATGAATAAAAATGTGTAATGTAGTGAGAAAAAAAAGAAGGGATACAGGATTATTATGTGTTCAGGATTTTATGATCTTTGAGCATCTAGAGATATCTTCTAGCTAGTTAAGCAGCTTTTTCCTTAGAATTCAGTCTAAGAGAGAAATACTAGGATTAGACCAAGTTCCCAGTCTAGGAGCAGTCCTGGGAGAAGAGGATCAGAAGTTAAAGAGCCTGAGAGGGAAATCTGGGAAGAAGTGCTAGTAACCTGGAAGGCCATCTATCTCTGGTGTTCCTTAGCATAATAAAGAGGGTGACAACTTGGGAGTAGAAGAACCTGCCAAGTCCTGCCCACAAGCACTTGTTTTTACCTTTCGTCAGCAGGGAAGAATGACATTTTTGGGGAGCCCATCAGCCTCAAGAGTCGGCCAGGCAAGTCCAATGCAGATGTGCGGGCATTGACCTACTGTGACTTGCACAAGATCCAACGGGAAGACTTGCTGGAGGTGCTAGAATTGTACCCTGCCTTCTCTGAGAGCTTTTGGAGCAAACTGGAGATCACTTTCAACCTTCATGATGTGAGTCAGAAAGAGGAACTTGCTCAAGAGACAACTATGAGGCAGGGCATTAAGAGAGTGGGTCAGCATAGCAGCCCCTGCTGACCAAGGCCATAACTAACAATTCAGGAACCCAGGGAAAGCATTCTTGTCCAGGGACAAGAAGCATGAAACCTGAGAAAAATGGAAAGGTGAAGAAGAGACCTATCTTACCACCCTCTAACTGGTTTACATGTGGGTTTTTGAGTTCATGTTATGGTCTTCCATTTTGAAAATCATTATTCTTGGCTTCTGAACTCTGTATCTCCTGCTTAGAATCAGGTTCCTATGGGAATCGTGAAAGGATCTGGAAGGGAATGAATCAAAACATATATTGAGCACCTACTTTGTATAAGGAATAATAATAGGAGTTGGGGGTACCAAAGACATAAAGTAGACAATCCCTGTCCTCTAGCTCACTGTATTGGAAGTTAGTGATAAGGGCAGGGGAGCAAAATATATGCAAAGATAGGTAACTGAAAGGAAATTAGAATACATCAAGAGCCCTAACAAGGCAGGGAAGGCTTCATTGAGGAAGTGATCTGGCTGCCTATTACACAAAGTTCTTGTTCCCCCAAGGTAGACAGGATTCCCCCGATCACCAGCCAGTCAGGACCAGGAGGTTCCTTACCACTGGGCCAGGCCTTCTCAGTCTGTTGTAAAACATTACAAGCTTGGTAAGCAGAACCAGTCCCTCCCTCCCCCTCCTTGCCCCCCAGTCACTGTATTCTTCCCCAATCTCTTCCCCCTCCCAAGGGGTTTTCAACCTCATCCTCTCTTTTGGGGGAGGGTTACACTTATGAGGGATCAGCCTGGTAAGTGAATAAGAATCCCTTAGCTTCTGACCCTAAAGGGAAAAGCCTGGTCCCTCAAACCTTGATTCTTATTTTCCATTAATAACAACTCCTGGGGTAAAAGTGAGGAAACCTTTTCCTTCTGGTTGGAAACTCAGTTTGGGAGTAAGTATATTTAGTTCCTCTATAAGGACCCTCCATAGTCCTTTCCCTTAATGGCTTCCTCTCTAGGCATCTCTCCAGGGCTGGATGGCATGAAAGCATCAAGAAAGTCACCACTGACCCACCTGCAGGGATCCCCTGGAAAGGCCCCATGGGATGAGTTCTGTAGCAACTCCTTGACCAGTTCACTAAGTAGTGAGCCTGAGACCAGACCTCCAAGCCCCTCCAACTCCTCTGGTCCCAGGGTCCATCCTCAGGAAGAGTTCTCCTCTGCCAGACTTAACCTTATCAGTCCCAAAGCTGATTCCCTAGCTCAGGCAGGCAGCAGTACCCAAAAGTACTCAGGTAAGTATCTCTTCTTCCCTCTCCCAGTCTGGCTCTATCATGGCAGGGGAGGGAGGAAACTGGAGGGAATGGGAAGGTGGTTAAGTAGACAGATATTGGCCTTGATGGATCAGATCCAGCCAGAGCCTGCCTCCTTCTCTCCCCTGATTTCCTCTTCTCATTTGCAGCCAGACACAGATTCCCAGGTACCCAAGAAGTGCTTGAATTTTGGGCTGACAATCCTGCAGTTCCTCCTCGGATGCCTCCCCAGCACATATCTCTGGCCCAGGATGGAGGCAAGGATGGCTGGCCAAGAGATCTGGGCTCCAGGTTGGAGTGTCTCAGGACTCAGTTAAACAGGTGAGATGGTGGCTCCAGAACATTTTGAGTGGGGAGAAAGAAGGAAACAAGAAGTTAAAAGGCAAGCTTTGGAATTAGTGCTGTAAAAGCTCCTCCTATTGATCAATAAAGGGCATAATGAATGTCATGTAGATTAATGACCACTTTTTACTGATGGACCACAGACTCAAATTTGAAAATAGGATTTTAAAAGGCCTCTCTCCCAGTGCAGAAATCTTTTATATGCTATTCCTATTACATTTTCTAAATGTTAGAACTATACAACTGTGTAGATAGATCAAATAATAGATTTTTAACCTTCTTGGGGATTACTTTGTCAGTCTGCTGAAGTCTAGGGATATCATCCCAGAATACTTTTAAACACATAAATTAAATCAATATTTTTTTTAAAAATTATATATAGACACAAAAAACAAAGGTTAAAAAAATATATAACTTTTCTCCTATTCAAGTTCCCTGATTCTCTGAAATCTAAGGGAGTCTGTGAATATTGGGTTAAGAACCTTTGAATTAGAGATGCTTCCAAATTCATAAATTAAATTAATATTTAAAAAATAAAATACATAGACTTACAAAGAAAACCAATGGTTAGTTTAAAAAAAAAAAAAGATGTAATTTTTCTTCCATTTAAGTTCCCTGATTAAAGAGTATGTAGATCCTGGGTTAAGAACTGTTGGATTAGAAGCAGCTAGGTGGCGCAGTGGATATAGAGCACCAGCCCTGAAGTCAGCAGGACCTGAGTTCAAATTTGGTCTGACACTTAACATTCCCTAGCTGTTTGATCCTGGGCAAGTCACTTAACCCCAATTGCCTCAGCAAAAAACAAAAACAAAACAAAACAAAACAAAAAACCGTTGGATTAGAAATAGTACACACATGCATGTATACATAATATATATATGCATACAAAAATATGTGACAAAATGCATGTATATAAATATATATATACATACACTATATAGGGAGGTGGTAGAATAATTTATTAAGTGCTGCTACGTGATAGTCACTGTGCCAAGTGCCCTTAGCTCTCAAGTACAGGAAGGTAGATAACAGGTGTGGGTTAAATATCATGATTTGGCTAAAAGTATCTTCTTGACCCATCAAAGCCCATGGTACCTCTGAGGGCAGAGTACTATTCTCAGGTAGAGAAGGAGTAGAGATAATGGCCTGAAAATACTTATATTTCTATTGTCTATAAATTTCCCAATCCAAATACCATCAAACATATTTAGCTAAATGATTTCACTCAGGATAACTCCAAAGAGAATCAGGGGAATGGTCAGTCTCACCATCCTTAATGGGGTAAAAGCAGGTCCAGCTTTTGGGTTCTGCTGGGGACATAGTGCAGTGAGAATTATAGGTAGAGGGGTGAAAGCAAAACTCTGTCACTTCAGAGCCTTTGAGGCTAAGAAGAAAGAGTTATCCTTCCCAATCTGCTTTGCCCCCTGGTCTCTCTATTCAACCCTGACTCCCAGATCTATCTGGCAGGTTGGAATCTCAGATGTCTTCAGATCTCAACATTATTCTGAAGCTCCTCCACCGCCATCTGTCCCAAGGGTCTCCTTCCTACAACCCTGTCTCTCCAGCCTCAGAATCTGTAGATTTGTTCCTTCCTCCACCTTCTTCTCCTGTTGCTGCTGCTGCTGGTACTCAGAGCCCTGGATCCATGAAGCTGCAGAGTTCTTTGCCTAGAGAAGACCCCATACCCCCTGAACAGGTAAGCAGAGCACAGCATTTCCCCTGTGGCCCTGTGGTGGCCTTGGCAGGCTGGACATTGCCCTTTTGTCATCAGGATCCATTTACAATGACACTAATACATATGCAGCCCAGAGCAACTAGGGCCCCCGACATCGATTCTTGCTTTACTGTCCTAGATTCTACTAAAATCATAAGTAGGGCAAAAGCCTGGGAGCTCAAGTATCATTCCAAAAAGGTTACAAAGAACATCTCTTAACTAGTTCAGTGTCCCAGAGCTTGGATGCTGATTACTGTAGCCAGAGAGCCTGAGAACTTATTTTCCACTGAAGAATATGGGAACCCATCTGGAGCCAGGGGTGGGACTTGCCAGTGAGAAAACAGTTGCACTCCATGGTGGGAAATGGAGGAAGGAGTAAATCTCAGACAGACCATCAAGGAGCAAGAAGCTGTAGGCTAGAAAGCCAGAGAACAAGGTAAAATGCCCTTGGGTTTCTGGGTCAAGAAATACTCCCCAGATACACCAATGCCTTTAGGAGGGCTAGGGATGAGACCCTTTTCACTAGGAAACAAAGGAAGTTGCAGACAGCTTAAATCCTAGTCCAGGTGGGAAGTTATAAGTTATTAATAGAAAGATCAAATTGTAGGAATTATTAAGTTCAGCAGTCTCTTGGTATTTTGCTTGCCTCCAAGTTCAATTTTATTAATCAGTTACTAATGCAAGTTGTTGGGGAACCCTGTCAGATACATCTGATAAGACATTATTGATAAAGTCCTTATCTCTACCAGAGGCAGAGTTGATTAGACTCCTACCCTGCCTATAAAGTTAACTTCCCCTTTGCTTCCTTTTCGGCCCCAATCCCTGTAGAATCAGTAACTGATTAGCATAGAGACAACCTCTTTTAGATAGTATAGTGAATAGAGTGCTGGGCCTTGAGTCAGAAAGATCTGAATTCAAATCCCATCTCTTGATACCTGACTAGCTGTGTGACCTTGGGCAAGTCCTTTAACTTTATTTGCCTCAGTTTCCTCATTTGTAAAAGGAGCTAGAGAAGGTAACAGCAACATATATTTTAATATATATAACATATATTGGATTGCATGCCATCCAGAAGGGGGGATGGGGAAAGAATGGGAAAATCTGAAACACAAGGCTATGCAAGGGTCAATGTTGAAAAATCCATACAATTGTTTTGAAAATAAAGCTTAAAAAAACGATAATGACAAACCACTCTAGTATATTTGCTAAGAAAACCTCAAATGGTGGCATGAAGAATCAGAAATGACTGAACAGCAACTCTTCCAGGCAGAAGTTAAAGAGGTTGTGGGAAGTGGTTTAGGGTATTAGCAAAACCCATAGCAGAAGGCAGAAAATTCTATAATCAAATAACTCCAATTGCCTCAGCAAAAAACCAACAAGATGGGAACAAAATTGCCCCAATTGTGCCTTTCATCCACTTTTGGGGGGTTTTTTGTGTGTGTGTATTTTAAATATTTTATTGATGCTCTTTTATTTCATTTTTTACTATCCACTAATTCATGAGCACACCCCCCCCATATAAGCCTTTCCCTTAGAATAAATATAGTTATGTAAAACACATTGACCATGTCTAAAAATGTTTGTCTCATTTGGCACACCTCGGTTCCATCTTGTAGGTTTGCTTCTGTAATATATTTTTCTCCATGTAATATATTCTTCTCCATGTAAATGTCCTATAGTTAGAATGGCAAGGACAGAGCAGCTGCAGGTTGGGTGGAAAGAAGCTGCTGAGGAATACCCAGTCTCCCACTCATGCAGAAGCTTCCTTGAGCCACTATATGTTAATCGGAAAGAGGCAGGACCTCCTATCTGGTATTTAGAATTTAACCTTTCTAATACTTCATTAACTGAGCCATTTAATTCTGGGAGATAGAACAAGATCTAATAAGAAAAAGTCCTAGGTCGTCTTCCATTTTGTATCTATTAATATATTTTTCTTCTTTGAAAATAGGGTTGGGAAGGGGAGAGGGCATCTCAGGTGTCTTGTGTGTTCAGTGACTAACAGTGACTAGACAGGCACTGTACTTAATAGGAAATAATTTAGGATAAATTGGGGTTTTGAGGTCAACAAATATTGACTCTTTTATTTATTTGTATATTCCTTCCTATTCCCTAGGGCAGGAAAAGATTTAGAGGTCTGATAAAGTAAGTTGGGTGTTATATTTTTAAATGAAAGTCCAACATAGATCATGGGAGAAGAGGGAATTTTATAACTTTTTGAGATTAGAAAAATCCTAAAATGTTACAAAATTGAGGTTAGGAATTCTTAGTTTAACATTCTCAAGTCTAAAGATGGAGGACTTCATCAATGATGAAACATGCTGCCCATCCTTCAAAGAATTGTGATGGTCTTGGGATGTAGCAAGAGACTTTTTTAAAAATATGGCTAAGGCTAGAATTTGTTTTGCTTGATTATGCATAATTACAAAGGTTTTGATTTTTCTTTTTTTAATCAATAGAGGAGAATGAGGAAAGCTATTTTTGTTTATTGGGGAAAAAATTTAATTTTAAAGATATAGAAGCTGTTTACCAGAGGATCTCTTGACATCTCTGCCAACTCTTGGAATTTGCCATCTTAGAATCTTGGAGAGGTAGATCTCTGAGAGACATATTTAAGTAGGAGCAGAAGATCCTTCAAAAGTGGGGAAACCCAGTCCTATTGTTCCTTAAAATGGACTGAAAGATACCAAACATTGATACTTTCTTTCTCCCCCTTTCCAGACTCCAAGTTACAGTAACCTGGAACAATATATTCAGAAATGAAGAGATTCTTCATCCAGTGACATTTATGTTCTAGTAGCATCAAATGTACCTTGATCCTCTCTTATAAGCAGGTACATCCTGACCAACTTTTGCCCCTTCACTACCTTCTCTAAGATTGCTTTGGAATTCATTTCTATTTCTCCTCATTCCTTGAATATCTTTGACCCTCCCTCAAACAACTGAACTTCCAGAAACACCCCTCAGATTTGGCTCAGCAGCATGACTGGTCTATCTAGGAATTTGAGTCACTTATTTCCATAACAACCAAAACTCTTGATGATAGGACTGGCTGTCCTATATATGTATAAATGTGCACGTAGGATAGGGTTTTGAAAAGTAGGAAAGCATCTCCAAGACTTAGGAGGGAGACTCCTCCCACTCCCTTCCAGAGCATGGTCTCTAAAGACATTTCCCTACAACAAAAGCTTTCAAGCAGCATCTAATATATCCCCAAAGACAGGAAGGCAAGCACCTTTCCAGATTCCCTTCGGCCACCTTCATAAATCTTGCTGTCATGGAAGAGGAGTACTCCTGCAATGGGAGGGAAGAAAGAACTTTTCCATGTGTTCTTCAGGCCAGGCTCCGTGGGATAAAGAGAAAAGACCTCTAGTCCTCATTTACAGAAATACTAAATCTAGAAAGAGGAAAAAGGTCACCATCCCTCCTCCACAACTAGAACTGATAATACATGTTCTGAAGGACTTATACCATAAAAAAAGTCTCTGGCTAGAAAATTAAGGCTACTTTCCCTGGAAAGGCATAGCTTCCAAGTCATTCACAAAAGCTTTGCCTCAGCTTCTGTTCCTCCGATGTTTGTCCCAAACATAATTCTAATAGACTTGCAATGTCACTTGGGCACCCTTTGGGAAAGTTGTAGCATTCATACAGCTAATAAACCTATCAAAACTCATACTGGGTTATTTGCATGATATAGCTCTGGCATGTCCAGCTTAGTTATCCAGCCCCACAATATCAGTTGTGATTACCTTAAAAATAATTATTTTTAAAAACCCCTAAGAACATGGAGGGAAGACTTAGGTAGTATAAGATTCATATTTTGAGTAGTCACATTACAGAGTCCTGGGAATGGAAGCATACAAATGGTAGAGTTGTAACTAGGGTAGGAACAACCCGAGTTTATCCCTAGGGTATTAAAATTAAGATTCAAAATAATTTAACTCATACACTCCTTTCAAAGATTAGGGAAATGTGAATTTTGTGTAAGAAAGAGGATCTTAAAGGATTTTTTCCTTTTGGGACTTCTCCCTCCCCAACTCCCTCACCTCTACCCCCCAACACATACATGTATCAGATATCCTTCAATACTAGCAGAGGAACACGAAATCAATCAATGAATATACATTTAAGTGCCTACTATGCACCAGTCATTGTGCTAGATCCTGGAGATATTAAAAAAAAAAGTGAAATATCCCTTTTATTAAAGAAGCTTACATTATAATAGTGGGGATAGGGAGACAACATGAAAATTTATGGGTATATTCAAACCTGGTTAGAGGTAGCTTTGTGGGAAGTAGGGTTTAAGAAGACCAGAAATAATTTCATGCAGAAGTTCTGTGAGATGAGTCTTTAAAGAAATCAGAGGAATTTCAACAAGCTAAGATGAGAAGTACATTCTAGGTAAAAACATGGAGAAGGGAGGTGATACACCACATATCCATAAGAAGGACAGTTTAGCTAAGTTGTATTGTGGAGAAAGAAATGACAACATTTAGCAGCTCACTAGATAAATGGGATGAGTGAGA